>JAUMGZ010166020.1:0-14179 GCA_032359645.1 Pododesmus macrochisma
CTGTTGCTAAGGAATACACAAGACACTACAACTGTTACTAAGGACCGCATAAGACACTACCTCCAACTGTTGCTAAGGATTGCACAGGACACTACCTCCAACTGTTACAAAGGAGCGCATAAGACACTACCTCCAACTGTTGCTAAGGATTGCACATGACACTACCTCTAACTGTTACTAAGGAATACACAAGACACTACCTCAAACTGTTACTAAGGAGCGCATAAGACACTACCTCCAACTGTTGCTAAGGAATACACAAGAAACTATATCAACTGTTGCTAGAGAACATGGAGAATGCACAAGACACTACAGCCAACTGTTGCTAAGGAATACACAAGAATGTACAACGTCAAGACACTACCTCAAACTGTTACTAAAGAATGCACAAGACACTACCTCAAACTGTTGCTAAGGAATACACAAGAAATAAATCTCAACTGTTGCTAGGGAATGCACAAGACACTACCTCAAACTGTTGCTAAGGAATATACAAAAAACTATCTCAACTGTTGCTAGGGAATGCACAAAACACTACCTCCAATTGTTGCTAAGGAATACACAAGACACTACCTCCAACTGTTGCTATGAAATGTACAAAGCAAAATGAGTCCATTAAGAATGGAGAGAATTGTTTCTATTACACAATGAGGTAAAAGACATCCTCATGTAAATACTAATCAACAATTTACAAAAACATACTATATTGATATCATATATCATAAATCATAATCTAATTGAAATCTTTCTTTCAGAATATGTGAATCGGCACTTTCGTATTATAAATATAACATTAGTTTGTAACATATTACTGTACACCAGTGTATGAATTTGAAATATATTTATCAAATGTTATTGTACAAAAAATGTAACCAGTTTAAAACAAAATTCTTATCATCTAATTAGGTACACTTAAGGTACATGTACATACAGTAAAATAAGAATTTGAAAGATTTAATCACAATTAACAAATGCCACACCAGCTAATTATGGCAGCTATATAATAATTTTAATAAGAATAGATAAGATTATTATTTAAAATCAAAAACAAAATCTCAATCTGGACATACATGTAATTTTGCCATTTTATGAACTTTCATTTTTCTACTAGTTTTCAAAATAATTTTATTAATTTCTTATTGTGACCATGACTGGTTGAACTAGCACAGTGTATCTAGTTTTTGATTACAGGATTTTCACTTCCTTTGATTCCTGCAAATAATTTATTTATCAAAGAGATACTATGATTGTGTTTGGAACATTAGGAATTTTCCTACTCTTTTTCAACAGGGTCCGACAGATTGTGAGTTTTCAAGCGTAAAATAGCCAAATTAGGGAAAATATGATTTGGAATATACACAAAAGTTTTGTATACCACAATTCATTTTTAAAACTTGTATTTATTTGCATAATTCACCATGTATTTAAACATTAAAGTACTGTTAACCAGTCTACATTGTGTTACACTTCACTAGTTTAATTTTACAAGTACTGCAAATTTCTTTTTCTCTCCCCTTGTTTTTTTCATTTTGACATCACCATGATTGGAATTTGGTATTTTTTTGTTTGAAATTGGGATTTTTTATATTATTTACCTTTAAGAAGGGTCAGTTAACAGGACCCAAAAACAACTGGGAAAAATCCCTAAACTTAGACATTTTATCTAAATGGCAGTGACCAGTGCAGTTGCTCAGTATGTAGAGCTTTCAATTCTTGCTGGTAGCCTGGTTCTAGGATCGCAGGTGTGGATTTGAATTCTGGTCACGTAAAAATTTAAGAAGTTAAAATTTGACAATCTTCTCTCCCTGCTTAGCGCTCAGCATTACTGGGTAGGAGGAGGACGGGTTGGCTTGGTGTCAGGATAATGTGACCGAGCTGTGAAGTATCATGTCAATGTGCCTATTGCCTGTGAGACAGCACTATAAAGTCGCCATAAATGCGCACTGTCACAAGCAGACACTGTCTCGATATGACATATACATGAGTTAAAGGACATAAAACAAACTAATTCAAATGTGAGTGGGATTGGGACATTGGTGCATAAGTATAACCATATCTTCCTAACATATTATTTTATTGCTTGATGATGATGCAGCTTTGAAAAAAAAAAAAAAAATCTGAGACACTCATCTTTTAGTCTTTCTATAGCAAAACAAATTGATTGACAAACAACAATTAAAAATTCTTGCAAAATATAGAACATAATTCTGATAAAATATATTTGTATTAAAATAGTTTTCTTTCCTTAATAATTTCAAAGAACTTAATTTTCCCACTAATATTTTCTAAATTGTATTGTAGTGTTGATAAATTGTAAATATCTGTATTTTTTCTAAAGTAAAAGCCTGTTCAAAGCAATTCATGCATTAGGCAATGGGGAAGGGGCTACAAAAAATTGCCGCTGTGACAACTTTTTTATTCAAATCATATGACTGAATGCAATTTACAAACTGAATGTGTTAAAGCAAACAGAAAAATATCAATTATAATAACATTATTAAAAGTAATTACCTTACAAGATTCTATTTGTACATTCAAGTATTATTCCTGATTATAATATATGCTGTGCATATAAACAACATTTAATTCACAAAGAAACTTTAATTTTGTAGGATGTGTGTTTACAATGCATTACTCATAAATACTCCTTTAATGTTGGTCTTTATACATCACAAATTAAACTAAACATTACTTTTTTGAAACATTGTTTCAATAACATGTATACCATCTTTTTCGATTTCAATTCATTTTTCCAGTAATTTACAATTACATATATATTACATTAACAAAACATTTCTATTTCTGTTTTTCTCAACTGATTACATTCAATAATATATTTACTAAGCCGACATAGTTCTTTGACATTCTGTAATGGTAATATTAAACAGGATCATAGTACATGTCAATACATGATAATATATGAGCACCATTACATTGTATATATTTTAAAATACAATGTACTTATTCTACTTTCTTTTTCAACCATTTCTAATTATGTAGTACATTGATATATAGTGTTACACTTGATATTCAGATATATATATATATTGTTTCAACCAGTAACTGTTTATGCATACATTGTAAAAGTATGTTGCAAATTTAAAGTATCAAATGAATTTGTAAATTATAGAAATATGTATATTGTTCATTATTTTCCAATTCCAAGAAGGGAATGATAATTGTAAACATTATCAAAAATAAATAAAATATGAGTGATGAGACGGAATAATATCAAGTCTTTAAAATATGTACTGTATGTTTTACACAAGTGAACAATAATTTGTCCATCCTCTTTCATATCAAACCTTCCAGTTACATGTTAATTTGAGCACACTAGTTTTCTAGCATGTTGTAGTTTTCTAACAGTGTAATTGGCAGGATCAGTTTCACATCAACCCTTCACCCAGATGTCTTCAGCAGGTTTTTGTACAGTAGAAAGATAAGGGTGAAATCTGATCCATCATATCACACACAGTCTGTACTGTAGCCTTCAAACTGGCTACAGTCAATGGTCAACAAGAGGGTCAGCTATAAATCTGATTTTAAATGACATCAGATAGCCACATGTTAGTATGCTAAAATGCACTAGACAAATTTGTTGTATTTTTCAAATGGTTGATGATAAGTTAACCAAACCTAAAATGGCTACGTCTATTAGTTGTAAATCTAAAATGTCCATGTCTATAATTGTAAATCTAAAATGGCTTATAATGTCTATTACTGTAAATCTAAAATGTCTATGTCTATTATTGTAAATCTAAAATGGACATGTCTATAATTGTAAATCTTGCATGTCCATGACTATTATTGTAAATCTAAAATGGCTTATAATGTCTGTATTACTGTTAATCTTAAATGTCCATGTCTATAATTTTAAATCTAACATGTCCATGACTATTATTGTAAATCTAAAATGGCAAGGTCTATTATTGTAAATCTAACATGGCCATGACAATTATTGTCAATCTAAAATGGCAAGGTCTATTATTGTAAATCTAAAATGGCCATGTCTATTTTTGTAAATCTAAAATGTCCATGACTATTATTGTAAATCTAACATGGCCATGACAGTTATTGTAAATCTAAAATGGCAAGGTCTATTATTGTAAATCTAAAATGTCCATGACTATTATTGTAAATCTAAAATGTCCATGACTATTATTGTTAAATCTAACATGGCCATGACTTTGTTGTAAATATAAAATGGCCAAGACTATTATTGTAAATCTAAAATGTCCATGACTATTATTGTAAATCTAACATGGCCATGACTATTATTGTAAATCTAACATGGCCATGACTATTATTGTTGTAAATATAAAATGGCCAAGACTATTATTGTAAATATAAAATGGTCACTCCTAGTAGGTACACATAAAATAAGCCCAAAGGTTCAAATTAAATCTACAACTGTTGTCCCATTGCAAGCCCCAGGCTTTTATTTAAGACTACTCTGATTCAAATGACATGTTCTGATTTATTATGCCAAGGAGAAAAGGGCTGTTCTTTTATAAGTAAATAAAGTCAACATACTATTACAACAGAATATTAAACCTCTGTCTATGCAAATGGTGTTTATATTCAATGCAAGAAATAAACAAAAAATATATGCTATAAACAGACGGATCTTTAAAGCATTTAAAAGGTTGTACAAGTGCATAGAATGAACATCCTGTATGCTTATAGACTTTTTAAATGAGAATATATAAAAAGAAAATTGTTTTCGCAAATCTGTATGTACATTTAGTATAACATTGAGAGCAATATTTATCACGTACACCTTAATATGCAATTTTTGTGTAAAATTATCATGTGTTATAGAGTGAGCTTTCATTGTTGCGACATATTTTTTTATTACCAAGCCCCTCAGCAATGCAGTGTTTAATAAATTCATAAAAGGTATTGATTATAATAGATTACGCATGCTGTAACCCTCAAAGACAGCGGAATGTTGAATTGGGTCATTGTCCCATTGATATTTATAACAATAAAGACGACCTCAAGCTCGAGTGAACAAAAAACTGCATTCAAGATAGGTCAAAGCGACTCTCGCTTCCTATGCATAGCAATACACAAACATCAAACGATATACTTATTTCAGTCAATATTTGGGTGGAGGACCATCCACGGCCAGTAAAACTCGTAATTAACTGACCCCTCTCTAAAACACACGCGGACCATTATTCATGTCCGCCTTTAACAATTTAAACGGGCCTGGGGTCAAGACTGACCACAGGTCAAGCGTAACAACTTACCCGGTCCTTCGTCGTTATTCCTACCCTCTCCTTTCTCTCCGCCATTAAAATTATTGTTTTTGCCCTACAAAGTAAAGTAGACATGTTGAGATGTATAAGTAAACAGTGTAGCGACCTAGATGACATCAAACGAATACGATAGGCTTGTATAATTTCATACAACAAGTGTACTGTATTATGGTCTCACCTCTTCAGTTTCGGTAACCAAACCCAATTTATCCTCTGATAAGTTTTCAGACGATCGTTTCTCGTTCTCTTCTTCGCCTTCATCTTTGTACACTTTTACTTCATCATTCGAGAAAAAGTCTTCCGAGCCGCCAGAGTTCACATGCGGCATTGTAAAAACACAAAATACAATCCAATCTTTTTAGTTTTTGATGTAGGCCTAGTCTCTTTCACACACGTTTTGATCCGCCATACTCGTGTTGAAGACATTCAGTCGATAAGCGCCCAATTGGCAGCGAGCACTTAAACATGCCACCAATCAGAATCGAGCTTACAAAATAGGTTCGGGGCCTTTGGGGTATCTTAAGGGTTGATCTATATATTTACTTTTCACATTTCTTTGTCTGTATCCAATTTTTCATAATTTCAAGTGCCATTTCACATTCGACTAAAAAATTCTAATTTTTCACTGATTCCGTTGATACCAACTACATCGCGAATCCTTACGTAAACCCTTTTTAAATTCGATGACAAATGACAATATTTACATTTTTTTAAATCTGGGAGACTACAGAGGAATTTTCCTTCAGATACCCACCCTTTGATGTTGGAAAAACAACATCTGAAGAAGTAAGTTCACGCAGGCTTTAGAATGATGGTGTAAAGCCCAAGGTTTTATTCCTCAGTCTTACCAACAAGATATTTGAATATCTGTGCATATGAGCTTTAAAATGACATTGGATAATGTTTACGTACAACAGGATTTGTAATAACAAATTTGCATAATCGAAATTTTCTGTAAATCACAGAGTAAATTAGAAAAAGATATGCCTTTTCAATTAAGGGTAATACATATTCGACCTTTACTTGATTTTTCCTTTGATGTTACCGGAAACCATAAAAAAAACTTTCAAATGATATAATTTATCAACATATCATTTTTTATATATTGAATATGATCACATCTTGGGTATAAAGTGACTAGTAAACGTTTGAACGCGGAGCAACGAGCAACGGGAAAACGCTGGAGTATTAAAATATGTGTTTTAACAAGGTTCCTTTGATCTCGCCGCCTATCTCAAATCTCGCTGAACGATAGAACGGTCTTGCTCATAAGGTCAAGTGGGTCGTCAAAGAAAGCGCATATCAAAAATCCTTTGTCTTTAAAAACTTCGTCTGCATTCGTACATATTAATTTTTTTAATCTTAAACCACTAATATGAATTTTATAAACACGGCATATATGGAGAAGTGTGGAGTAAAGTTTATTTTGTGTCGAGTGGAGAAACATTGTGATATGGCATAATTAACATCCTCCGTAATGCGTTTGAAAATTCCTTTGATGTTGCCGACTAACCTTTGTGATACCTTATACGGTCGAACGAGGAGATTTGTTTACATACGGTTTTCTTTGTATAAGTATGGTGTACGCTCGTCTTTTTATAGGTAGTCGTATAGCTCTATGTTGTCTATATCCGTAAAATTGCTTTTAAATGCGTGTTTTATTCGGGGAAAATTACAACCACCTTAATCACAGACAGTGTTTTACAACGTTTTTCTAGGTGTGCAATCGTTTCAGATATTGTCGGTAAATGCACATTAACAAACCAGACACTTCAACAGCTTTTAATATGCATAAAATGCACCAATCTTCCCTTTAATAAAGCGTATAAATTATTAATATACATGTAATCGATTTTCTTTTGAAATACAGAAACGCTTGGAGAGGATAAGTCGTCAGTTTCCAACCTTTTAAAAAATATTCCACCAAGACTTCACATTAACATTACGGATTTGGGACAGCATATTAAAATAAGAAGCTGTAGTAAGCATATATTTACACTTTAATACTTTTTTGGCACATATTATAATTCTTCCTTTAAACTTCATATATCTACATGTACATAAATGTTTAGTTATTACTTCTTACTTTAAACTGAATCTTTCCTTCAAATGTCTACATGTACATAAATGTGAAGTTATTACTTCTTACTTTAAACTGATTTTTTCCTTCAAATGTCTACATGTACATAAATGTGAAGTTATTACAAAATAAGGAAGCTATTCCTTAACGTTTATTTGTACATAACTTTTAAGATGGACATTTTAATAAAGAAGTACATGACGTTTATATTTATAAACTTTTGGTGAATAAGATTATTTTCACTAATAATCAGTTTTTCTTTAATGTTCACTTTGATAACTTTAAAATCACCGCACTGTTTTTGTCAAATAATTTTTCCATTAAAGCTTCATCATGCATACACTGAATTTATTGTTTACATTGTTCAGAAAACGACCAAAACAAACCCAAATTTATTTATTTTTCTGGAACATTTTATCTCGCCAGTGTATTTCACAAGCTCTGTAAAGAAAACGTGTTATGAATCCGCACTCATATTATATATCATAGAAAATAAAATTATATACCATCTAATGAATTAAAGCTTTTAACTTGAATCACATGCGAGTAATGATTACGTTGTACATTCTACTGTATAATGTGATATTTCACCTTGTTTATCGCACGTAAAACTGGAGGTGGTGTACAATTGACCACTTTCAACTTGCAGGATATATATAAAATTCCTATGGTGGTGACTCATAAAGGCTTACTCATGTTTTAATTTTATTGATATAACACCGCTGTCCATCTTTATGTATATATTAACGTGTATTAACTGGTGTCAGCCAGTGGTACTACTAATATACAAATGCACGCCACAAAAAATCTTATAATTTATAATTAATTAGGAATTGTCGCAGTGTATTATATATGCTTGAAACCAGCGCAAGTCGACCGTTCAACCATGTCCGATTATGGTGTTCTGAGCAGTAAACATGCTTTATCTTAAAATCTTAAAACTGCACAATTAATAAATTCCTAATAAGGAAATTATAAACATATGCTTTTAAATCCACAGTTTCTTCTTTCTACAAACATCTTCTGTCTATCATCCCATATTTCATAATGATTTAGTCAAACTATAATTCATAATAATTTAGTTAAATTATAATTCATAATAATTTAGTTAGTATATTTAGAATAAACTTGTTCCCCTAAAAATTGAATACAGTTTTATCACATAATTCAGTTATACTTGAAGTGAAAAGTTAAACCAGTAAACAGAAATTCAAGTCAACTGCACATTCAAAAACTGCTTTTAAAAGACATCAATTACTGTTAACAAGTCATCAATTCATGTAGATGCACAAGAACTTTATTTTCACCTTCTAATTTTTTGTATTCATAGTGAATATTTTGCATGTTGTCATTTTTCTTCTCTAACAAATTCTCTTTTCTTTCTGTAGGAAAGAGCTGGGCATGATATAGTTCATAGGCAGTGTTTATAATTTTTGTAATAATAAGTCACTAAAATCTGTTGAAGACAAACGTGAAGAGAGTGTGGACACTATATTATCTCTCTTGAATTTAATCATTTATTCATTCTGTGGACTTTCCCGGAACTGACGTATAGATGGATTAATAATCTTTGTAATTCACAGGAACCTACTGTGGTAGATTAATAAATAATCTTTGTAGTTCAGAGAGCCCTCCTGTTGACTTTTGTTTACTCGACAGGTAACCTGTTTCACACGGACGTGTTGAAGCTCCACGACATGTGCTAAACATAAGTTGTAATGGTGGTATCTACACGTGTCCCCGGGATATCACACCCACGACACTTTGTATTGAGGCCCCTGACCATTAAGAACCCATCCCCATTTTAGAGGAACTTTCCACGTGATGGTGTGCGAGGGTGTGGTGGTGAGTCGGTTGTGGAATGCTGTTATTGGAGTTGGTACTTTTCTAGATTAATTATCTTAATATACACAATGCACATCGCTTTCGTTCGTATTTACTTGACATAGACATATTATTCACATGCATCTGTAATGAGGAGGACCTTATGTGTTCATCTGCATGAAATAAATTTACTCATGTCATATTCATCTTTCACTGATGTGTTAAAATGTTGTCTTATGCTACCGATATATAACAGAACTAATGTAACATTTTACTGTTTCTGTATGTTGTTGGAATAAATGTGGTTTATTAATTTCATATATATATATTTTTTTTAATTAAAAAAAATCATGTATGTATTATCTTATTGTTATTATATGATCAGTGTAATGATTTTGCTCCTAGTGGGACTTTGATTGGAATAAACTATCTTATCTTATCTTATCTTATCTTATCTTATAGATTCGTGAAATTTGTTCCATGACATTTTCCTTATCGGGAAAATAGAATTTAGATGATAAAAAAGAATGTAATAAAAATGCATAGTTTTAAAAGTCAAACATATAAAAGTCGCTGGTTTAGATCATATACAGTCAAGTATTTAAAGTCGCTGGTTGATATCATATACAGGTAGACAATGCAATATAGTGTGAATACATGTAAATATCAAACATTTTCTTCAACATAAAAAATGAAACTTTGACAATTTATATATCTATCAAAAATCATTGCTTTAGTTTATTGTTTCATCTCTTTTTCACAAAATGATGTATACCATTCAAAGGTAATTCTATAGTGAGTTGATATTGAACTTCACTTCCATTTTTCCTTGTAACAAGAATATCATTTACTGTCTGTGTAACTTTTTAAATCCCCATCGTATGCAATGTTATAGTGATAACGAGTTGTCCACAGGGTAAGTTAATGATTGTTGTAGATGAATTCTATTTACAAAAGTTCAACCTTTCTCTTACCACCAACAACATTGATGGTTTATTCTACACTCACGCCTGTTCCTAAGATAGATTCATAATTAAATTCTTATATTCATATATTCTTACTGGTAAGTTCAAAAGGACAGGAAATTATAATATAGTTAGTGGTTATACAATGTACACTGAAGGAACAAAGCTGTTTCTCATTTCCTCACTTTATTTTATTGCCATATTTGCTGAGTCTCTAGATATTACAATCTCTTTTCTAAATTTCTCGACAAGTTTTGACTTTATATGACATAAAACTGACCAGTATTGACAACTCTACATTCTCACTTCAATATTTCTTTGTTAACTTTGAGCATAAAAAAAGCTCATGGTATAACAACAATGCATAAAATTACAGTAGCAACTATACACACTTCTATACCCATAAATAAAATATGCCCATATCATAGCCATACTCATGATTTATATGAAATACAAAAATATTTTTCAAAATTATTTAATTCTTTTAATTCTCTTATATCAGTAATTGTTTAATCTTAAATATGGAGTGATTGCGCTCAAAATATCTTTATGCAGTGGAAAAGACAAGACAGTGTCATAGCCTGCGGAAAGGGGGGGGGGGGGGGAGGTGCGCCCCCCCTCTGAAATTTTGCATTTTATTTTTAAATTTTCAATGACAACATTTCAAGCAAATATAAGTGTGCCGAAAAAAAGAAGTTTTACCACCACCGGTGTGGCCCCGGCTTCGACCTGGCATGATAAAAGAAAATCGTCTTCACGGCTACAACCTGGCAAGATGAAGAAAGTCGTCTTCACGGCTACGACCTGGCAAGATAAAGAAAGTCGTCTTCACGGCTAAGACCTGGCAAGATAAAGAAAGTCGTCTTCACTACCGGCTACGACCTAGCAAGATAAAAGAAAGTCGTCTTTACGGCTACGACCTGGCAAGATAAAAGAAAGTCGTCTTCACTACCGGCTACGACCTGGCAAGGTAAAAGAAAGTCGTCTTCACTGCTACGACCTGGCAAGATAAAGAAAGTCGTCTTCACGGCTACGAACTGGCAAGACAAAGAAAGTCGTCTTCACGGCTTCGACCTGGCAAGATAAAGAAAATCATGTTCACGGCTACGACCTGGCAAGATAAAAGAAAGTCGTCTTTACGGCTTCGACCTGGCAAGATAAAGAAAATCATGTTCACGGCTACGACCTGGCAAGATAAAAGAAAGTCGTCTTCACGGCTGCGACCTGGCAAGATAAAGAAAGTCGTCTTCACGGCTGCGACCTGGCAAGATAAAAGAAAGTCGTCTTCACGGCTAAAACATGGCAAAATAAAGAAAGTCGTCTTTACGGCTACGACCTGGCAAGATAAAGAAAGTCGTCTTCACGGCTAAAACATGGCAAAATAAAGAAAATCGTCTTCACGGCTACGACCTGCACAGAATGTACATATTCTTTATTCCTATCAATATTATTATGACGACCTTTTAAACAAATAAATCTAGCGATAATCTTAGTTTTTTATACAAAATTTATAAAGAGTATTTGTCTATAAAACTTTAATCTAAATGAATTCATGTTTTCTGACAAAATAGCAATCTTGTAGTCTAATATCAAAAATGCATTTTTACAATGTACACAGTAACTAATAGTTATACTGCATTTTTCTGTATTTTTATATCCAATGTGAAAAAGAACTTCCAAAATCTCTCTCCCTCCCTCCCCCCCCTCTCTCTCTCTCTCTCTCTCTCTCTCTCTCTTGGATTAATAAAGACTCACTGTTTTAATAAATGACAACTAAATTTGTTTCTTCCGATCGTGAATCATTGTCAGATAGATTCCTCTAATTCACCAGCCTCACATTATAAGATGGAAATCACCTTTTATGGGCTACGATTTTGTTTCTTGGTTTGAAAATAATTTTTTGAAATAAAACAATACAAATGATCTAATAGTGTATGTTACTCTAGTAAGCAAATGAAAGGGCTGATAAGGAAACTATTATACTGAACTATGACGACATTTGTCATGCAATGCCCGTCTCATCGGAAGTCTATATGTCTCGCGGTCGATCTTGTGTAAATACTTTCACCAATTTTTATCAATTGAACTGTCAACTATAGCTATAACCTAAGGAATAACCGTACATGTTATAAATACTCGACATGTTGACACACACCGAAACGCCCTGTTTATAACGTGTACCTATAACTTTTCTTTCTTCGCGCAGATGCAATAAAAACAAAAACAAATCTAAATATTTCGAGTTTCGGTGATGAAATATTAAGTTGCCATGTTAAATTCTTTCTCCAACAAATATATTTTTTGTAATATCTATTATGTGTTAGTTTATAACATACCTCTCTCCCAATTGATATTTTTAAATATTATGGTTTGACACATAAACAGCGGTGTATCCACCGGATTCTATCAAATTAATTATATATTATATATTATGATGAATATTCACAGAATTTGCTTTCTCCAATTCTCGAGTTACGTCCCTTCTTCGGCTGTTTTGTGACATTTTATCTAGTTGTATCAGTGATGTTAAGAAAAAACCAAAGTACAACAGTAAACTGCACTATAATCAGTAAACAAAATTCTTGAGTTACCGTTTATAATTAATAATCTTGACCACTTTACTCATATATAAACGCTATCGTGCAAGGGAGATAACTCGTAGAATAAAATTCTTAATTTTAATTCAACGCAAAATCTTGGATCTAATGTTATATCTTCATGTTGACCCAAGGCAAAACGTAGTTTAAAAAATAATAATTTAAAAACGAACCGTGCCTAAGCGACAGTGATTATGCCAGCTTGATATAACCTCCATTGAATTCAATCAAATATATCTTTGTGAATCATATTCCTCGTAAAACAACATCAACTAGCATTAGTCCAGGCCAATATGTTGAAGAAAAGTCTGTGTGAGCCTATCTGTTAAAGAAAAGTCTGTGTGAGAATATCCTTAAATCTTACCATTTATACTTAAATATGAAACATTGTTTTTTTCATCAATGGGGCTTAGGTGTTTGCTTCAAAATAACAAACAGTTTCTTTACCGAAATCAAAGTCGTTCATTTGATTACATTTTTTTGCATTTTTTAAAAACCTTGAAATATCCCCCCACTGTACATTATGTAAGATTTTCCCATTGTAAAATGTACATACTCGGTAAGCACAGCCAAAGGTCCCCAAATTTTATTAGCATAATTGAAACATCAAAGAAACGTTTTCCTTTGGTTGGTATCGAGAAAACGAATACCAGGGACAAGTAAATCTCCATGTAGCGCCTAGTAATAATTTTCTCCGTAAGAGTGGGACGTTCTGACACCAAACGCCTGTTAATAAACGTATCCGTTACTGTAGAGTACAAATCTATGTTCGCCACAATTGCGTTTTAAAGCGGTTGGATTTTGCTCCATTAAAGTGTCTTTGATCTCAGAGACATCAAAGGGAATGCAATATTTTTTCTTTATTGTCTCTGTGAGGAAATCAAGTCGTGTATTCGATTATTGGTGAATTTGCAGACAAATATCTGCCAAACCACCACAATCGATAACGTAATCATTCAATCAAATTTTATATTCATAAAAAGCTAACGGTGTGCTTAAACGATTTATCACCTCTTTCCGATCGACTAGAATTCGTATATTACTTAATTATGGTAAATATAGACGGTAAATCTGTTTTTAGTCAACACGAACAATTAACAAAGTAGTCGACACCGTCTTTCATTTATCAAAATGTCTTCATGGAATAGCACTGTTAAAACCGATTATAAACTGGACAAAACTAAGTATGAAACGGAGGGTTCTTCAACTTGCCAACAACTTTGGAATTTTTTTTTTTTTAAATTTTTGACTCGTTAACAAATCAGCACTTAATAACCAAACCAGGCAGAAATAAAGCGTTATTATAGTATGTTTTTGTGTAATAGTTTCGGAATATTATATCTCTAAGTAAAACTGAACTGGAGTCATGGTTTAATCATATTTTTGGGTAATCAGGAATTCTTTATGTAGGGGGGGGGGGGGGGGGGGGGGGGGGGGGGGGGGGGGGGG
>JAUMGZ010166031.1:0-12532 GCA_032359645.1 Pododesmus macrochisma
TAAACATTTTACTAACAATATTCTCTCTTTTAATTTTCTCATAACTACTCTACTTAGGATCGGTCCACAAGGTCATTTGGTTACAATTCCTAGAATTACTCTAGAAAGGTTTCTGGGCACTATTGCAATGGCGCTCCAATAAACTTATAAATAGTAAACACAAAATTGAAGTCAAAGAGGTGACATAGGAAGCGATATTGTTCTTGACTCTTAAGACCTTTTTTAACAAAAACGTAGTTGTATTTTGTTTACATTTAAGAGGACATTATGGTTCTGCCATCGAGTCGATGCTTGGCGTGTGATACGGTTCGAAATCCAAGAGAATGTGACCGTATGATTAACTGTCCATTTCAACAGGTAAAATATCTAGTTGATTTTTCGTCCAAATAAAAAAACTATTTAATATTAAATAATATTGGAAGATTTAATGTTTAATGATTCTAGCATTCCCTTTGATTAAATATTGATATCTACATTTATAACGTAATTTTGAAAGACCCACTGAGCGTTTTGTTCTGTTAATCCCTTTTTTTGTTTTTCAAATCATTTGTTGATACAAAGACTGAATTCCTGCCTGCAGACCTTGCTCTTGTTTATTTTTTATTTGATATTCTAGATTTCTGTCCAACTTCCGTATGAACTTTGTATCTACATGATCTTTTGAACTATACGATGACCGACCGCGTATAAACCTCTTCAGGGAGGTTCTGATAAAACAGTAGAGTAGTAAATCGAAAAACATGAAAATGTGTTTCTTTTGAATTGCAAGTCGGACGTCTTTCAGATCTTGACCCTAACCGTAAATCTAGTGAAGCACAATGCCTTTTAGTGATGTCATTTGTACATTTTGCCACAAAGAGCGTTCTACATAGCCATCTGGCTTTTTCATTGACTTATTTATCAAGTCTCTCGTCTCCTGATAAATTCCTTTATCACTCAGTAATCAATTCAGTTAGTCAAGTCATTTACTTCATTAATGACAGCAGCTGCGAGCAAGATCTGGGGTTCGGGACGGGGTAACTCACACAGAGTTTTTGCTCCTTCCTCTAATAAATATCATATTTATCGGAGGCATGCTTCAGATTGCATTTTTGTATTAGTTGTATTACTTTACGTATAAACTTGTTTTTTTTTTTTGGTTTTCTTTTGTGTGGGTATGTGTACGTTGAAATGTTTCCACTTTTTAGTTTGTAGCTTGTGTTTAGACTAGATGTTAATATCCGTATCAATCCACATTAATCCTGTCTTATTTGCCATGGCGGACGTTCACTTAAGTTTCTTTTTCATTTTCTATATTCTTACTGCCACTCTTGTATTATTGAGTTATAATTTGAAATTAAAACAAGGAGAACTAAGATCAACAGAACAAAAGTTATTGACACACAAACAATAGCTTCATCAATAAGTCACCGCCAGAATGTTCTGTTAATCTTATTTCTTCTTGTTTTAGCAAAGTGAAACGGGCATTAAAATGACGTCAAACCAACTAAATAGGTGCGAGAACCTCACTTGTGACCCGAAGCCAATTAAGAACGATTTCTTATAAATAATGTACTTTAAAGCTCCCAGCCCGCGGGTTAAATTGGAAAGTTTAGGATCCCGTAAACCTGTTTAACATTCCAATTGAGTTAGTTCAATGAGCATCCGAAGTCGTTATATGGCAGTAACCGACCTCGAAATGTTTTGTAATGTTGTTTTATGTAGAAAGCAACATATACTTCGATTGCTTCTTGATTTTGGTTAAAAGTTATATTATTTTGTATTTTCTGTATGCTCCCGTCTTTTACCTTTGGTTTGTATTTGTCCTTTGTTTCACACTTTTTCGAATAGTGGGGTTTTTCGTTTTGCTAGTTTGTTTTATTTTTTGTTTGTTTTTGTTTTCTTTTTTGTATATGTCCATTTTGGTACTTCTTTGCAAGACTTGTCTTACATGCCAAATTTACCCATCAAATAAATTTAGCTTGGTATTCAAGAATCGATTACATACTCTATTGTACTGCAAAAACATGCACGAAAAGACTCGAAGTTGGACTCCAATTGTTGTACCGGAAGATTTGGGTTAAGTTCTCGTAATGGAGATCTGCTCGATTAACATATTTCTTTCAAATTATATTGTGTAAAAACGTGACCATTATATTTGACTCAATGTAAGTATTTAGCATTAAACGAAAGAGCCGTTAAGAATTTGTGAAAAGAAATGTGTAACTTATAGTATCCATTAATAGCAATTGTTACTTTTTTAGTAAAGCTCTTTATTTTTCATGTCCTATTGCAATAATCAAATTATATTGATTTATGAACTGGACAGTATATGCATTCGCAAAAAGTCGTAAATTAAAACAAAAACTCAAGTCCATGGACATAGGCATGTAAAATCGAAACGAGGGACTTGCTCAGACAAAAAAACCATTGTTAAGAAAATGAATGTATATATGCGTCAGTCATGTTGTTTTTAAGGGTAATAATACCAAAAACATACATATTTTCAGAAACGTGCATATTTCTATTTTTTTTCAGGAATGTGTATATCAAAAACATACATATTTTCAGAAACGTGCATATTACTATTGTCTTTTTTAGGAATGTGTATCGTACGGTGTGTACCATTTGGGGGAGTTAAGATTTGAGTTAGGCTGCGAGGACAAACTGGTAGGTAAGCTTTCGTCCAATTGGTCTTTGTCATTCTACATTTTGTTTGAAGGCATTTGTGTCATTTATCTTGTTACAAACTGCAACAATTTTATTCAACTAAGTTTAACAGAAATATGTGTTAAGACAATTTTCTCCATCCAGGAGTGCCATTAAGGTGACACAATAGTGAAAAATTTAATTAGCGTGCATCTGTTGTAGTTTTACAAAATCGTTTTTAATACCAGTGCTCTCTATTTTAGGTCAATTTTTATTTGAGTATAAAGTACAAAATATATATTGCATGTTATTGTTTAATTAAGTTTCATGATCATGTAACCAAAATTAACATGACATAAATGAATGAAAACCTGTATATACTTTGTTCATCCATTTCGTTTTGTGTTCTCATTCATTTTTAAAATCCCATAACCATTGACTAGGAAGAGTAATTAATGCTTGTTTATTTTTTATATTCTTTACTAAGGTTTGTTTATTTATCAAGGCAAGTCTGACCTGTAAATTTTCTTGCCAATATTTGATATTACAGCACAGTAGATAAGCAAGAGAAGAAACGAATGATTCCATTGCTACCTTTGAAATAAATGCATATTCGTTCACTGAGATAATTATTGCGTTTCTCGGAATATAATCAATTGAAATTTAATGACTTTTCATTTTGTTTGGGACAATAATCAATATTTTTCGGTGTTTCGAACATTGAGTCAATATTTCTGTTTTCATGTAAATATATGTGTATGTTTTTATGTGGCTAAGTATGATGGAATATGAGAGTATAAGTTTATATGCAAGATTGAACAAATAATAGCAAACACAACAGTAAAGATGTACATTTGATATCACCACGTGTTGAAATGTTTACTTGGTAAAGAAGAAGATATTACTGTTTTCAGCTTTGTAACGCATTTAAACATAACAATGAAGCCAACGTATCAAGGCGTGGAGTTGTCCATCATGCAGGGCAGGTAGACTTGGCTTCGGCTTGCTGCACTGACCATCTGTGTAACAGGAATTGGCCAGCTTCAAATGGTTTGTATATTAATTACGCGTGCAAAAATTGAATCATATATAGCAGTTAGTTCGTGATATATCCATTTTTAGTTAATAAATGTATATTTGGTTACTTTTCTGTGTGCGTCTAACGTTTTCCTTATGTTTGCCTATGTCCGTGGACTTACGGGTTTAGAATATCGTCTTTGTTTTTCGAATTTACTACTTAAGGCATTGTTATCCAGTGGAGACAAAGTTAAGACTGAACACAATTTTGGTTTTGATACATAAGATTTTTACCATACACCGAAATGACACGAAAGCATAGCGGCGGGTGACACATGTACATGTGTAGCAGGAAACGCTTACCATATCGCGAGCACCTGGTTTCGCTTCTAGTTGTTTTTTAATAAAAGTTCGTGGTGTTTACATTTTTAGTTAATGAATGTAAATTTGGTTAATTTTTCTGTGTGCGTCCAACGTTTTCGTATTGTTTGCCACTGTCCATGGACTTGCAGCTTTAGATCGTCTCGGTTTTTCGAATTTACTGCTCTATAGATTATTTGATTATATCCTATTTCATTCTAAATGTGAAGCCCGGCAGTTGTTAAATTATACAGCTATCAACTTCATTTCGTTCTTGGAAACCGTCCCAAGTCTGGCCGCATAAATAAATTGCCTTGAAGATTAATGTGACGTCATTTCAACATTGTTCTGGTTCTGAATTGTATGATGCAGCTGTTGTTGGTTTGTCAATGTTTTTTGATTGCACTTACCTGATTGATTTTATATAGGTAGACATATTTCATATTTGATCCTTGTTATATGCAAAAATGTCAGTTGCTATACTCGGTTCGCATTTTCAGTTGACTTATCGAAAATGTTCTTTTTCTTATTTCAATTTTAGAGTCACTTCCACAACCCAAAGCTGGAGGCTATAGGTGTCCACACCAAACGACACCAAATGTGTCCCTACCTCCAAGTTTTAAAACCACACACAAATCTACGAATGTTAACCAAAGCACTTCGATGGTAACTTCTGTTAAAACGACACCAGCAACACAGTCTAAAACACCACAACAAACAATTACAAAACAAACACCATCAATACAATCATCTATACAAACACAAACAACACAACCCATAACACAAGTTACTCCGTCTACTCAAACACCAATGTCGACAAAAGGTCCTGATACTTTACAACCATTATCACAACCGACTGCATCAGTATCAACAGCAGCGAGCATATCACTATCGACATCAAACATTACAATGCCGCCGACGACAACCTTAGAGCCAGCGCAAACACAAGGTCCTACAACGCAAGGTTAAGTAAAGTTTATATTGCAGTATTCATCAAGCATGACACACATGCGGATAATAAAGTATGTTGTAGTGCGCTGGGTGCATTATTAGGCATATCATGTTTCTGAAAATGATGTTAAAATAACCCAGAGGAATGAAAGTAAATATTACAGTGTCAAACCGCAAACTAGCTTGTGCGATAATAAATCGATTTATGAATGAAATAAGAAATATATATAGAATAAAAGCCATACGCATAGTCAAACCAAAAACGAAAGACATTATTGACGACTTCTTCAAAGCTAGATCTATAGTTAAGGACGGAGGTATCTCACACAGCGTATATGCTTTTTCCTCTTATAAAATATCGTATTTATTGGAGGTATGTTTCGGGTAGCATTTTTATATAGTTAAGTAAACGAATAGTGACATTGATCAAGAATTGGGATGCTCGCAGAGGTATAACGGAAAAATTAAGTCAATTTAAACTGTGAGGTATAAAAGGGGTAGGTGGGACCGTAGGAGAGTTAATACTCACCCAGTTATGTGTCAGGATATAAAGAAATAAACTGGCTTAAGTTATTGCTATAGCTGCAGTGTGACTTTAGAAATAATGAATAACGCGAAGTCCAAATATATCAGGACACAGCTTTCTCGATATATGGAGCTTTCAATTAGTTCCCTTCACTGAGTCCAAGTTGTATTGTTTGAAGTTGGGCAATGGCAAAGATTATGCCAGTAAGACGTTGTAAATAAACCCAATAATAGGCATGCAGTGAGTCTTACTATAAGAGGACAATAGCAAGACCAGTTTCATAGTATTGACGAGGTGTGATTTTGTCCTTCAATAACAATGGGATTTATTAACCCCCTCCCCTACCTTGACTTCTAGGCTTTGATTCATCGAGTTCTTGTCTATTCTTAATTCATTTTACCCTTCGAATCCTGTGATGACGGTTGATTTGGAGCTTGGCTATGGGTTAAGACAGAAGACCTCTCACCCATTTATTTGGTTTGACGTCATTTTTAAACTCTTGTATCAGTTTGCTAGTTCATGCTAGTGGTGACTTTTTGTTGAAGCTATTGGTTGTTTGACTATAATATTGGTTCTGTTATATTCGCTAATAGTTCTTTTTTATTTCAGGAGTAACCACGGCAAAGAGTAGTATTGCTGAGGCACAATGTAGAAATAGAGAAACTGATGATCAATGCAAACTTCTCAATAACACTGTTGGTTTTTGTAGCACTGTAAGCCAAGAAACAGTTTATTATTGCTCCAAATATTGTGGATTTTGTAGTAAGTATACGGTGATGATTCATACAAGAAAGGCGGAAATCGACATGAATGTAAAACAAATAATGTTGTATATAATAATATTCTATGTATTTGTAACATTGGTCTTGTGTACATGTAAGATAATGCTATTCAGCGGTGTACTTAGTGGATCATTTATGTTTTTACACACTATATATATAAAATCTTGGGATTTGTCACACTGCAAAGATAAATGTCGTATTCTGATTTGTTAACCCGGCAGGTTATATACGGCTATGTTCGAAATCGATGCACACGGCTATATAACCCTCATTCAAAGTTATTATGGCTTTGCAGTATGACAAATTCGTTATACAAAAACCCTGCCAGGGATAATGGGACCATGTACCCAACCAACGATATGTATATTTACTGATAGCTACTATCAAATCACAATGTTTTCTCCACCTGTTTGTTTTTCATAGTTTGGATGGCTCTGGATATTTTGATCAGATGAAAAGAGATGTCTGGTCGATCTATGGTATTCAAAATTAATCGGCTTTTTTCATTCTTGTTTGTTTCTGTTTTCTTGGCTTATATGATGATAAGGTTGTTAATGTAAGATTGATACTGTAGCTTGATTGTAACATGGGTGTGTATATACTTTCTCTTTCTACACAGGCGTCTCTAGTCCTGTACCTGTTGTGCAGCCCCCACCAGCGATTGTTACAACTAATTCTAGTAAGTAAGATACCTTATTTGTCTAACATTGAATCTTTAAAAGTTCAAATTGAGTTATAACTTACATAAAGTGCATACAGAAATCCAAAGCGATTTTCAAAAGACATAAGTTCATGGACATGGGAATTAAAAGGAAAAACACTGGGTACACCCACAGAAGAAAAACAACAACAAAAATGCAATAATTAACCAAAAGAAAACAACACGAGATTTGATTTAAAACTAAAGAGAAACCATTTATTAGTGAAAGAGTAAGCGTTTCCTGCTACACATATGTCACCCACTGCGTTGTTTACTTGTTTCCAAGTCAATTCAGAATATTACAACCCTTTCCATAGTGACAAATGACGTATGTCACCACGAGAATATTTCTCTGTTAATGTGGCGAAAAACCAAAGGGGGGAAACCAAGTAACATGATATGAAGAGAATTAGCAACAGTTACAAGAAAACAAGCCAGTAGCTATAGTACGAGAAGGAAGATGAATCCATGAAAGTATACGGTAAAAAAGATAACCTTAGAATATTATTTAATGGAATCCAATGAATTGAAATTTTTCGCTCTGATCATTATTTTATTCTATTTTTAACAGCAGCATGCTTTGATCGCACGTCTGAATGTCCATCTTTGAACGCTACAACACAGATTTGTTCCCCAGTCAAACATATTACGCACGTTCTCTGTTCTGCGTACTGCGGACTGTGTGGTTGGTACTTTTAATATTTCTCTTATTGAGAATACAATTTTATTTGAACACAACTTATATTCTATCACCTCGGCCAGGATAATCAATCATTTTGACTGGTCAAGGGTAACGACAAGCTATTTACGCTGCTATAGACAATGGTGTGACGTCATTAAAACAATGAATATGACGACACGCCCAACAATAAATATTCTACGACGATGCGCATTTAAAGTGGCGCCATAATGTGAGTTATAGAATTTGTTTTTATGATTTTATTTGTTTTCGCTGTGATGAGGATGTCAAATAGAAAAAAATAATAATCAATCATCCTTGATTGTTTACGACGGATACAACCTAGGACTGAGATGGGTTTGTCCTGAACTCGGTCTTTAGAGATAATTCCCGCCTCTAGTGAAGATAGATATGCCCAATTGTTTTACACAACCAGGGGTTATATATTCTTTTATAGTCTAATCGACATCTATTTGTGATACGCGTCCTCCTTGAACTCGTTGTGGTTATAGTTTGAGGTTGTCACCTCTGCCACTTGAAAAGGAAGGGGTTAGGACACTGTTATCCTGTTTTTGTACAATCTACAATATGATAATTTAACGTTTTGGATTGTCTAGTAGAAGATGCTAGTATCGAATACTTTTGCGACGTATTAGTTGATCTTTGACATTGCATTAATGACTGTTGACTATTTCCTTAGCGGTCAGTCTTTCTGATTCAGATTAAGTTCTTTCTGACATGATATTCTATATCTCTGATGCCAACAATTATCATCCATGTAATTCTATAGTTAAAGTTTAATTGAAACTATGGCTGCTCCAACGCGATTTGCTTTGTATAATATTGTCTTGGTTTGTTAGTTATATTAGGGTTTTGTGTCCGTTCAACCATCTTTCCGACCAATGTCGCCAAATATTTAAAGACCAAAGGAAACATCAGTTAGTAATGGGACAGGACGAGAACAGGAAGTCTATAGGGACATAACAGGAAAGAGATTGAATTGTTTTCTATTGACATATGTAAAATAATGACAAGTCATTACAAAAAAAGGATCTCTATATTTTTTTTCTCCAAAACGTAACACATTGATTTACCAATGCCCCTCGGCGCCAACATGCCCAATACATTTATGACTGGTTGGTTACTGCTAGGAACGTCCTTTTTGGCGGATGGGGGTTCGTGGGTCATTGTATTGGTATGTGTGTTCTGTTCATGCATAGGTACTTTCTCTGTTGGCCTGTCATCGCGATATAAATTCATAAATTGGAGGTTAAACCATAAGTAACAAAGTTAACTTTGTTCCCTTTAGTGATTTATTGTCGCCCAACTGTGATAGTAAACCTGGTTATTCTGGCAGTACTCTTATTTAAAGATGATTTACCTTCTCATTTCCGCTGCTATGTCTATTCAAATTATTCTGTGTTTTAGGAAAAACCGCAACGAATATTTCACAAATTCAGACCACACTATCGCATGACACCATGTCAACAACAGGACCATTATTTGATGGTCAAATATCGCCCAACTGTAAGTAAATTGACCTGTTTAAATAAGTAATCGCATATCGTGTTACCTTACCACTACAAACTAGTCTTGTGTTTAGTGTGCATAAATATTGATATTTTCGGAAATATTTTACGCATTTTAGAAGTCTAACATTATCTCAGTTGCATGCACCAGATAGGTCATTTTTATATTGTTGTGCAAAAACGGTTTTGTTGATCCTATTTCTTCTTGTGATAGTGAGGTTATGTTTATGGTATATGTATCATGTTAGTTAATAGTTGTCATGGGATTTGCTATTGCATATCTATTGTTATATAAAGTGATATTGTGATGTAATATTTCAAATTGAAAAAATAAAACACAAAAAAGTAGCGAAGAAAAAAAGAAGAACAAGAAAAGAAAACTCATCTAAATTTGAGATGTTTAAATCTGCGTCACGCAGTAGTTGGTAAATTGTCAGACAAAAGTAAATGCAATCCGCTACCAAACCAACAATATATAGATAACGTAATATACAATTGCTACACATAGCACCAAATGCATTGGATAAAACATTATTTTAAATGATTTTAAACTTATGTAAGATGATTTCTAATTTAAAAGCACCTGCCGTTGAAATATCCAGATGTATTTAATTGCATGTATTTGTACAATGTGTATCTGAGTTGAGCAAAGATAATGGGTATGGATTGGTTCTTGTGTTATCATTCACGAACTCTCCTTTAATATAGACAAATATTTTCAATTATTATTATTATTTTAAAAGATTCTCTCGCACAGAGTTTTGATTCTTTCCGCTTATAGATATTGTATTCATTGGTGATTTGTTTCAGTTTTGCAATTTTGTATAGTTATATCATTATCGTACTCCAGCATCACAATTAAAGGCTGGCAATCGACACAAGTTCAACATATTTCAGATAAGTGCACTAAATGGAATGGGAAGGTATTAATGAACATTGAAATAATAATATATAATTCTAATTGATTATTATCGTGCGTGGCCACGTCCTTCGAAGGGGACGCTAAGCTGGCGGTCCCGTGTACAGGGATTTTTAATCCCCTGGCACAATAAAGATCCCCATGTAAGGTTCGATATGAATAGGTGGAAACGCCGTTGCATTGGCTTAATTTTTCTTTCTGAACTATCTCTATTACTTTCATTTCCCGTTCCTGTCGCCGCTTCTCTTCCTGTACTATCTTTTAGTTTTTCTCCTTTGGTCTTTTGTCGCGATATCGGTGAAATAATCTTGAAGTAACGTTAAACCCTAATTAAACAAACAAACAGTATCCCAAAAGAGACTTATCAAAAGTATTTTTTTTGAAAAACCGTTAATGAATTAGATTAACTGAACAAACAATATCAACTAACAACTGAAGCCAGATCAAAAATTAAACAGTGAAATAAGAAAAAGTGTTGCAACGAATCGCAAAGCTAAAACTTGACCTACTTTAAAAGCCGCACCCTTAACTACTTAGAAAGACGCCAACAAATTTTAAAAAGCAACAAAGGCTCACAAATATATTCGGCATATATATTTAATATAAGATTCCTAACCATATACTCCATCAATCTTTGAAACATTTAACAGTTCACAGTGCCAACAATGGTCAATAACATTAAGAATTAGAGCACGAATTAAGTCAATATATACAAGAAAAATGAATTATAGATGGGAATATGTGCCCTGAGGGAGATTTATACTTTAATCTATTGTAATCAACGAGAGGCAGAAGAGATAGGAATATGTTACAATGAAACAATACACTTTTATAAGCGTAAATCAAAACAATGTCAAACGTCCAGAGTTACATGCATCGGGACTAGTGTTCACTGATTGTAAAGACTGAGACTGGAGCTCTTCGTTCAATTTCAGTAGTGTTTGTACGAAGATCCTTAATGAATTGTTTGATGGGCTTTATATTGTTGGTTCTTGAAAGTTCTTGAAAGTTCAGAAAATCCGTAAAGGGGTGCATTGCGATATAGGCGTGTTGTATTCTTCACTGCAACTTACGTTCAAGGGTTTTTAGTGCAACTTAAAAAACAAGATTTTCATTACACGAATTGTCTTTAAAATATGTCCAATTCAAGTTAATCCTTGACGAGAAATGCACGGATTATCTTTATTATTCAGTTTTGAATATTTGATTCACTCAACATAGTTAGGGAGAATATCATCTGAATCTGATGAAATGACAACAAAGAAAAAAGCAAACAAATACCAATACAAAATCTCACCAAAATAGACATTTTATTCATGAGTAGACATGTTGTCTTTCGTTGAAAGTTCACATCATCATGTTTCATTTCAGTATTCGTGGGACGAAAAAGAAAAACGTGAGTATTATCTATTAATAGTTATGAATTTTTACGTTTATGTCTATATCTAAGACTACCTGTCGCATGCGAGAAATGCGATGGTTGAGGCCCAATTAAACTGTTTAACAGCACTTCGTGGTTTCGTACTGGGTGACCATCCTAAGTCGGTCCACGTGGATAACCAGTCTTAAGGATTGTTGTGATGTCTATTTATTTCTTTTATGCGGGTGCTGAATTGTTGGATGCAGCTATTGTTTGTTTGTCAATGTCTCTCGTTCTTTTGATTCCACTCATCCTGTTTTTGTCAACCAAAGAAGTAAACACCACAGAAAGAGAAAGAAACTCAGATGTAGAAATAAGGCAACTATAACAACGAATTAGAACAAAACTATTATCAAGGGCCTCTGAAAAGCACAAAACTTCTTAGAAATTACTGAAATATAGATTCTAAATATATAGATTGTAAGTAAAGAACTTATGAGGACGCATTATCTTTAAAATCCGGAAAATTGTCGTTCGAACTTATGAATGAATGTGTATCAAATATTATATTGTAAGATTTTCTCGTCTTTTATTCATGCGATGCATTCTTGATTTAAACTATAAAATGATATGTATGACCATGCAATTCGATTTTTGATTTTTTTTTCTTCACATAATTGTTTCAATTTCAGATCTCTTCTAGACACTAACAGTTGAAGTCCCGGTTAATGGAAATATTGATGATATTGAGGCGTATGTCTTTATATTAGAAAATAAAATGTGGTTGCCTTGTTTGTTTTTTATTAATTAATTAAATTAAATTACTTTTTATGAAGGAGATAAACCAATGCTTTTTGGATTCGAGTAACGATTACAAAGTTAACATATAACTAACACACTCAAATATAAATACGACTACAACATAAACATTGTTTTAAAAGAAGAATGTGTCAAAAAGCAGCAATATACTTATTCGAGATTCACATGAACTTGGTGATCCGTGGACTACAAATTAAATTTGAGAAATACAAGCGAGTGCCCTTTTTAATTTAAATTCTTCTCCTGTAATTACGTGTATAAA
>JAUMGZ010166042.1:0-11605 GCA_032359645.1 Pododesmus macrochisma
ATAACATTCTATCAAACCACAGAATTAAAGACCCGTCATCGCATTCTACCAAGCCACGAAACTAAAGACCCGTCATAAAATTCTATCGAACCACAGAATTAAAGACCCGTCATAGCATTCTATCGAACCACAGAATTAAAGACCCGTCTTAGCATTCTGTCAAGCCACGAAACTAAAGACCCGTCATAACATTCTATCTAACCACAGAATTAAAGACCCGTCATAGCATTCTGTTAAGGCACGAAACTAAAGACCCGTCATAACATTCTATCGAACCACAGAATTAAAGACCCGTCAAAGCATTCTATCGAACCACAGAATTAAAGACCCGTCATAGCATTCTGTCAAGCCACGAAACTAAAGACCCGTCATAACATTCTATCGAACCACAGAATTAAAGACCCGTCATCGCATTCTACCAAGCCACGAAACTAAAGACCCGTCATAGCATTCTATCAAGCCACGAAACTAAAGACCCGTCATAACATTCTATCAAACTACAGAATTAAAGACCCGTCATAGCATTATATACAAAGATCCTGACATCAAATCAACTTGTAAATTTTTCAAGTTCAATACTGACACACGCTTTATTCTGAGAAGTATAATTTCCCAAATAAATTAGTATGTGTCTTTTCTTATGCCCGGCATACACATAGCACACAACAGAAATGACGGATCGATTTTTCAGCAAAGCAGCACCATCCTCACGAGTTCATGTACCCGGTAAAGTCATTGACGGTCTGCTGTTGTACAAGTAAACTGATGATTTTACGAGGAATTAAGTCGTATCATAATCTGAAATTATAATGTACAGGTACAGCTTAGAGTAGGTAACAAATCTGATAAATATAAAGAAATCGCATCGGTAATTACACAAACCCTAGCCCAAAAAGACAATTCTAAAATACAAGCATGCATCCTTTCATAAAAATCTTCCTATAGTTTAACAGCATTTCGTGTGTGTGTGTGTGTGTGTGTGTGTGTGTGCGCGCGAAAAATCGATCCAATGAACCACAATTTCTCACTTCCCACACAATAGAAGATTTCCAGATTTCCCACCAGTCTCATAAAAATCAGATATGTTCAGTAATGCAATGAAACCCAGCTATATATATTCCAGACTGGATGCTCTAATACGGATTATGAATGGTATGCATTGGTATTGTAGGTGTCGTTAGGCATTTTACAGTCAGTAATACAGACTGAAGTACAAATTCCCTGAATGAGGAGATTCGCCGATATCCTGATAACAACCTACGTCACCCACATACTATTAATATTTATTATTATACAACCTTTTGTGACGACAACAACTTTACTATCGTATCCTGTTTGACGAGATTTATTTTGAAGAAAGCCGGATAATGAAACACTGGTTGTTGTTTATAAGTCAGATAATAAAGTGAAATGTGCAACCTTGACAATTCTAGGAACCACACACTCAGCCGAGGATTTTCTTTGATGCCCACTGTATTTTACAATTACAAATGTTTATATCACGTGAGATGAAATTGGATTCAAATCAAACTTTATGTATATTTACTGTAATTGCCGTCACTGGTCTTTATAATGAGCACGCGCGTGCTCGCTGTTAATGTTTGGTGATTTTGTTGTTGTTGCTTTTATAACGTCTTCTGAATGTTGTTAATTTTTTTGATTATGCTGTAGTGTTTGCTACGTTTACTGATTATGTTGTTGTTGTTAATTTTTTGATTATGCTGTAGTGTTTGCTACGTTTACTGATTATGTTGTTGTTGTTGTTTATCAGATTAAGCTGTAGTGTTTGCTATGTTTACTGATTATGTTGTTGTTGTTATTTATCAGATTAAGCTGTAGTGTTTGCTATGTTTACTGATTATGTTGTTGTTGTTGTTGTTTATCAGATTAAGCTGTAGTGTTTGCTACGTTTACTGATTATGTTGTTGTTGTTGTTTATCAGATTATGCTGTGGTGTTTGCTACGTTTACTGATTATGTTGTTGTGTTGTTGTTTATCAGATTATGCTGTAGTGTTTGCTGATTCTGTTGTTATTGTTGTGTTGTTGCCGTTGTTGTTTATCTGATTATGCTGTAGTGATTACTGTGTTGTTGTTGTTGTTGTTGTTGTTGTTGCCGCCGATGTTGTTTCTCTGATAATGCTGTTGTTTGTTTCTTCCGAATTTGTTGTTATTATTGCTGCTAATCAGATTGTTATGTGTTTTTCTTCCGATTATGTTGTTGTAATTGCTGCTGTTTTTGTTATGTTATGTTGTATATAACTGTTGTCAAATGTTTGCGAATCAAACAATTGATCATCTTAAGTCGTTAACTGTGACTAACAGATGAACAATAGTGATATTATTTTACACAGTACAAAGGCTAATGTGTGTTTTACGTTCGAGTTTAGCATCAGATGTAGTACAGAGTCTGTATTGAGTCATACTTCATTTCATAAATCAATACTTAAATAATTTCTGAATATAATTTAAATGAAATTACCTTCATGATTCATCGTTGTGTTAATTAAAGCGACAACTGGGTCATGCAGACAGGCTTCAGATCTTACTAGGTTAAAACAATTAAATATGCAGACATAAATTTAATAAGTATACACTGATATACACACACAAGATAAGGTTAATGTCTCACGGTTTAGCTAAGGTAAGTAGTGCAGAGTGCTTGGTACGAAAATTAAATAAATTTGTATTTCTAATTGATAGTCTAACCACACTGAACTCTGAGATTGATAAGGACAGATTAAGGAATAGGATGTATTTGCATTTTGAATACAAATAAAACTCAAAAACAATCTAATTTCACGACGAGGGCACTTACCACGTTCTCAGTGAGTCAGATTAGTTCGTGCATCGTTAATATGAATTGGTTGGTGTAAACATCGTAAATTAAAAGCAAATTACGTTACAAGTCTATTTCTGAAGTTTATAATGTAAACTTTCTGTGTAACACTCTTTCAACCTATAAATTTAAGACGCGGCCGCTGATCAATCAAGTTTTTCATACACGTGAATCTCGATATGATTTTTTATTTGAGTTAATATTGCGTTGCGTTATTTTTTTTAAAAAAAAAAAGTATTTCAATATACATTGTACTTAAAGTATATACATACTGCGTAGAAATGTGTCTATATTGGTGCATGTATTTTAAGTTATCCTAACGCATTTCTATGATGGCTGATTTCGGACATAAGGCCAACGCGACAAACGTATCCCGCCAATGCGAAAGAATCTCGCGTTTTCGCGTAAATTGTGTCACGTTGTCGCGTTAATTCTGTCCGGGTGCAAACGCGACATAACGAGATGACCGAAATTAGCCACCATACTACACCTTACGCATCCCATAACAAAATTACACCAAGGATAGAAAGTTACACTCGAGTGCCTTGTTTTGACTTCGAGCAAGTTTGTTGTTGTATTGTCGTTTAATGAGCGTCTGACAAGGATGTCACGCAATGCACTAGCAATTTTTAATGATCATGTTTTGAATCGGCTGCAGGGAGCGATCAAATGCGGATATTCCATTCTGGGGACGGATGTATAACACTCTGCTTAGGCAAAGTCCATAGCCACTTACATCGTGATTTTAAAAACGTGAATGCGAAAGATCTTGTGAACATTGATTAAGAAACTTTGATCCGGAAATAGATGCTGAATGAAAATACCCAACAAGAAACAGCCAGAAACCTGGAATAATAATAACCTACGTTACTGAATAACTACCCACGTGACTGCATACAAGTGCGATATACCTAAATAACCTATGTAAAACCACACGGTAGCTCAATGTTTTACATGTCTGCGGCACGCGGCAAGTCAATTTTGTCCTTGATTGCACATTCCAGCTGTGGTCAAACTCTTCGGCGACGTCGATCGCGCCCCCGAAGTACATACCGAAAGATGATACGTCCGGACTAGCGAGGATAAACCACTTGATACCGTACAAGCGAGATCTCGTCCCCGCTTTGTCGCTTTGCATGGGAAAATTCTAAATTAATATGCATAGTATCAAAATCATCGTTAAAGAATTTCTATAGTAAAGTGTGTAACGTTTATTTACCGTGAGTGCTGTACAGCCTTGTAATGTTATGTGGTTTAACGGCACGAAGTGACTACGCGAAAAGTAACCATTCATACCCTATATTATCCCTATCGTGAGAAAATGTGGTTAAGTGAAGGAAGATTGTGTTTATAAATACTGTAATATAAGAAGAATGTCATATAGATGAATTCAAAAAACATACAAAAAAACACCGGAGGTAATGACGAACCAAGGAGTTATATATCTTTTGGATTGTGTCTGCATTTTAAACAATCAAAAAAGAACAATTTAATTTTATACCGATTCTAAAAGTTTGAGAAATATAAGAATTACGTCTGAAAACATTATTAATGAAAACAAAGAAACGGATACACGAATAAATTATTTCATCGCCACAACCGTCGAGACTACAATCGTAGACCCGTATATACAATGGTGTACGTAAATAAGTAAATTATCTTTTCCTTTTTTAGATTTATAGATTTTAATTTCATTGATATGGTTCCACTCTGTCTCAATGTTCTACGGACACAGACAGGTTTACCGGCGATACTGAGGCGACACGTCTCGTCACAAACACATCTAACATGCAAATGTAGCAAAACATGTGTTGGTCATGTCATAATAAATTACATCATTTCCTTGAAATAATTTTAAATTAAAAACTATTTATAATTACAAATTAAACGAAGGAGGCTCTCGCTGTTCTTTTTCAACAATTTGGTTAATGTCGAAATGTTGTATCTATCTCAAAATGGCTATATTGGCTGATAGATTTAGAAGCTACAAAATGCCATCTACCCTCATTCTAAGATAACAAACTAATTTAATTATCCCTCGCAGAATGACTTATTTGCATATAACAATAAAACCGAGTCCCCCTGTCACATTGGCTTTCGGAGATGGAAATAAGTCTGACACAAAAAAAAAGAAACTAGCTTTATGTCATACATGTACTGGGATGATGTGTTCGTGTCTTCGTTTGCGATTAAGAGGATTTTTTCTTCAACTTTTGGTTATGAGATCAGCTTGAAGAGCTGTTTTACTAAAAAACATAACCATGCATATTAACTAGAGTATTACAATAGACTGTAATTAGAGTTATTACTTTCTAAAGGCATGGGTTGATTATTCAACGTCACAAGAAGTACATGAAGTTAAATCCATAGAAACTTGGTACTATGTCAGCTTTGATGTGTTGATGTATGTAGCCAATATAAAAAATTCACATCAGAGTGCATATAATTCACTACTTCAAATAAATCTAGGTCGCCATGTTTAAAGTTTAAAAAGAATATATAATTGCATTTAAGAAATTAGAAATTTACATTTAATAAAGAAACTCATATTCGACACAACAAACAAATGCATGTATAATAAATGCCGTGGTTTCTCTACTTCAATGTGCTATTAAACAAAGTTCAAGTGAATGATAAAGGACTTAAACATGTTAAGTAATTTGAAATCGCATGCATGACGTCATTTGAGCGTATTTAAAACAAAAAAGACCCGTGAGACATCACCGCCCTGAACTAGCAGACGGCGTAGCAGCTCAAATGTCCTATCTAAACTTTCTCCTAACCTTGCACAAGTTATTAAATAGGTTATAATAAGGCTGATACAAAATGTATATAGGATGTTCTGCAACAGACTGAAGTCGATATATATTCGTCGTGCTCATAAAGTAGTTATCCTGAAGTTATCGAGGTCATTGAGGTCACAGTGACTAGCTAGGCTAATGCTTTAAATGCTTCAAAATTAAAAGATATTGATAAACACGTTTTTTCTTAGAAAGCCTGCGTGTATTCACATTGTACTTTGTTTGCTCCGCCGGGAGTTAGGAGGCCGAGGTCGTGCATCAGCGCGTGATGTACGAGATACCAGTATCTGTAGAGCGTTCTCTGTACATTGAATATAGGTCGTTGCACAGTGCGAGTGTCTAGCACCTCAGAACTGTTATAATATATCAACATATAAAACCAATATAATCGAGATGTTACACGAACACCAACCAAATAATGCACTATAGATTGAGTAACCAACGAGAATATTAACAGCGCCATCATTAAAATATGCCAATGGTTAGATAAAATTACATGTATGAATTTAGTCTATGATATTGTTTTGGTCAATTTGTATATATTTTTTGGAATTTACCGTCCCCTTCAACGTATTCCTAGGTGTTATCGAGACTGCTTGAGACGGCAGTGCGTACTGATGGCGACCTTTGTCAGTGCTGTTTATATTATTGGAATTTACCGTCCCCTTCAACGTATTCCTAGGTGTTATCGAGACTGCTGGAGACAGTGCGTACTGATGGCGACTTTAGTCAGTGCTGTTTATATTATTGGAATTTACCGTCCCCTTCAACGTATTACTAGGTGTTATCGAGACTGCTGGAGACAGTGCGTACTGGGGGCGACTTTAGTCAGTGCTGTCTCAAAGAATGATCACGCCACATATACTTGTGTTAATGACCATGGACTGGTTCTGTCTCAATTGTGAGAACTGTTCCACCAGGACAGCGCTTCGCTCAATCTGAGCACAGTGAGATAACACTCAGAGTATCCAACAATCACTGCTTTATATACATCTGGATTGATATATTTTATGACCATATATGGTAGTAATGCGTCGCTATGCTACATACATTAAAAGGTGTTGATACATATTATAACGCGTTGGTCGATCTAAACCAGATAAAGATTTACACTGATATCAGCGCACATATATTTTTATAATAACCGCAACAAGTAAAAGACGCTAAAATAAAAAAAAAAATAACAAAATTTATCAAACATAACATATTTCCATTTCACAAAACGGACTTTATATGAACAGAGTTTTTATTGTGATGCGCTTGTTCATGTATCACCGTTCATAGTCAACAGAAAATGTTGTACCTTTACAGAAAAATTTATTCCCGACCTAAGGGGTCACAGGTTCGAATACTGATGAGTAGGTTGTACAGTTATGCTCTGTTACCGTGAGTGTTGCTAGTAATTGTGTTATCTATTTGGTATAAAGTAACAACATTATCTGGTCTCAATAATTATGCTCTGTATACACACGTAACAGCTTAGCAATAATTACGTGTTACGAAGATATAAGAAGATAGATTAGACATATTTTCAATTTTAATGTTTTTTATTAGATTGTAATTTTTTACTGCATGATTGTAAATATATATACTAGTGAACAAATACACAAAACCCACCACATAGCCTGCTGTGTGTCTAATTTACTAAACACGGTTTTTTTTACGAATATAATGAACCTTATGACCACAACACTACCAAAGGCAAAGAAACAAAGCATTTAAAAGTCGTTTAAACGTCGTTGACTTTATCCCGTTTTCTACAGATGTGTCTTTCTCTGAAATTAAGACGACTGACCGATCTCCAATAGCTTTGTTTTCTGGTCCAAACTGAGTTAATGTCCGTAGCGAGTAGCGCGGCATTGTCTGTCAGTGACCTAAGCAGGACAACGCTCCGTCCTGTCAGGGATCAAGAACCGAGGATTCTATCGCCACAGCGCATTGTGTACATACAATTGCGAATGGCCCCGCGCATATGTTGCTGCTTTTAAAAAGCTATTTCGGTGAAATGTCATTAGATATTGTATATAAATTCTCTAATTTTTTCTATTTCGGGATTTTACCAAATTTAAAATGTGTTTTATTTTTACCTGCACTTGAATTGAGATTTGGCCAAAAGCGTATATACAAACACGCTTCCGATTGAGCTGTAATAGCTATTCTATAGTTCTAGTAGATTATCATATATACTGACAGTAAGGCTGACTTAAACAAGACACACAGCTGACACTATATACACCTGAAAATAAAAAAACACTAAAGTGCAAATTCACAAAGAAGAGTATACACTGAGTTCGACTATAGCACGCCGCGTCTTCTATTTCAAAATGAAAACAGTGGGTCTGTCTGTAATACACACATGCAGTTACTACATCCCATTCAGCCAACACCCCATGGATTGTTCTGTGGTTTTACACTGAAAATATCGTAATACAAAAGTGCAAATTCATATAAAACCCATGAGGCCAACACCCCATGAATTCATGATTGTAACATATCGCTCTCGTTACATGTCATGAACCGGACGACAATTGAGAGTTTGAAACGAACGAACTACACCGAACAAGAGATCCAAGATAAGACTATAACCTGGATTGCACTAACAATGGAGCTACAATGAATTGCACTGGGCGGCCAGATGCAGTGTTTCAGGTGCAAGGTTTTTGAGTAAGTGTATTGACGAACTCCGCAACAGCAGCGAGAGCTTGCATGGTTAGCTATTCGCAGTATAGAATAGCCATTGAGGGCATTGGTATCTCCTATACAATTGTATTCCGACGAAGGACGATAATATTGATTAAAATTTCGGTAAATGCTCAATAGGACAGTTCACGGACCTAGAGTAGTAACATTAAACGCACTGACCTCGATTTGCGGATATAAGGTTATAGGCAGACGATCACCAGTGCTGTTAACCTCCCCTCAACCAATCAAAGCGCGTTTCATATAATGACTCCGCCCATCGTCTGGATCGTATAAAAGCTTTGTGTATCCTGCTTAGAGGCACAACTTACTATTCTATCGATCTAAACGAACGTATACTAGTTTTCCAGCAATTACACTACATTGTGTCGAGGTATTCTTTGTGCTTATTTGGATATAACGTATATTCTCTTGAATACAACATGACTTTCCCAGAAAACACGGATAATACATTAGAACAAGTTACCAGGTATGCATTTCTATCATTTAATATAGATTTTGTTTTCAAATATCTTAATTGTAGTTAATTTTTAGTGTATCATTATTTTATTTTGCAATTCAATCAGTTTAATCGATTGATGCTTTTAATGTTCCCTTATGTTTAAATATAAAGACATTCAAAGATTAAATGTGATTTTCGTCCTTCTGCAATCTTGACAGTTGCTTTTCGGTATTGATGTTTCGCCAACTTCCACGTGTTGTTCTACTCGACAGCCCACGTTGTCTAGACATGTGGAGAAAAGTCCATATGGCGCATTAAACAACAAAAATTGCATCTCACTTTTTAAGTTTGTTTTGTGATCTTACAGCAAGTAAATTGTTTCGAAAAGTGTCATCACATGTTTACCATGTGCGTATAACACTGTGACAGAACATAGGGTGATTCCCATCGTGTGACCGGAGTGCACCTTGTGACTCACCGTGCTATGACATCACGATTTCATATACGTACCATGCTGATTCACTCTGAACTGTTTATGTTAAGAAGATTATGCTAGAAACTGTATTTAACAAAAGGATGTTTGTTTCTTTCAGAACTAACATGAACTCTGGTGAAGCAATGAAGGCGATCTTGACCAAGGCCTTGGTCGAAGGGCGGGTTACTTATGGTGCATTCGAATGCGCCCAGCTTCTTCAAGAGTAAGTATCCGACATTGAAACGTTTCTAAAAAAAATTGAAAACTTAAAGTTTTGTAAATATAAGTTGCAAAAATAATACTTAGAAAATTTCTTAATGTTTTTGTAATAAAAATGCTTTTTCATAAATAAATGATAAATCTTTTGATTGCAAACCATATATCTTAAAAAATAATTCCTAAACTTAAAAAAACATGATTATTTATTTTTCAATCATTTGTGTTTTTTTAGAGTTGATCCAGATTGCATGAACATGTGCATTCTTCCAGTGTCACCAATCCAGGAAGACATAGATATCAGAATCCAACATACACTCATTCAGGCTTTTTGTTGGGAGAACGACATTAAACTTGTCAAGGTAGGTTTTGCCGATTTTTCCTTATCGCTATACATATTTCAATTTCTTTTGTTTTATGCGTTACGAAACTTATAACTCTTTTTTGTGTATCAATAAAAACAATTTACTCGTTTTCATCGGGTTTGAAAGTTTATATATTGTATAAGTCGATATATGACCTTAACATTATAAAGTTACTAAAGGTGAAACAGTTCCGGGAATGATTGTTTATTCTGAAAGTTCATGCTGTTTTTCGGTCACAAGCTGAACTTTGTTCCCCATCTACTGCGTGACATAGATTTCACACAGCGTCACGAGTTCTGCGTAAGACGTAAACATTAAAAGATATATGTGCCAACACTAGTCATGTGATCTTCCAAAATGTAAACAATACCACGAGGTAATCTGGTACGGCAAGCGCGTTGTACCGACAACCTATGTGAAAGATAACGAATGACGCAGTTCATCTTTACAACCTGCCTACACAGTTTGATCTCTTTTAGTAATTTGAACTTGTTTTACCTACAGAACTAGCAAGACGGCTTATTCTTATGTATTTCTTACTTGTATCATTTCAGGTTGATACCATGCAAAAATTGGCAAAAATCCTAACACCCGACGAGAACGCTGCTAACAACAACGACACGACATCTGCTGACTTTAGCTGTGTCCTTGTGAAAAACTGTGAGAGTAACGAGTCGTCAGACAATCTGGAATGTGATCCAAAGATCCAAAAACTCATCGACAACTACCATTACCCCATTATTGAATTGCCAGAGTGAACTTTTCTCCGAGACCAATTTGGTTTTCACTGAAATAATCCCAGGCTCCCAAAACCTGAGAATCAAAACCACTCGTGAATTCATTCACCCGTGACGACTTTCGTCTGCCTTCCCGTCCACGTGGTGGGAACAGACGACTGATGCAATGCAGCATCATCATCCATGGTGCAGAACGGTCGACCTTGCCCTTGATACCGTTTCAGGGGCAGTGAAATGCTTCATTTCATTTCATTTCATCAGACCTATATTTGAAAGGACCATCTTTATTAACAACAGACAAGAAACAGTGCGATTCTGTTGTGATAACTGTTAAAGGCGTACACTCGCTTGGAGGTCATCAACAGACAAAGACGCAAGGGGTTTTCTTTACAAGAAACTCACAAACGTTGCTTTGTGCACTAAAGAAACGACGAGCGCCATCCAGTGGCCTAGTGAACTTTGGAACTTTGAAATTACGAAAGTGTTTCTATCAACTTATAAATAGAGACAAACACTGTCTGCAGACACTGCGGAGCTGAACGACTTTTCTGGATGGAAAATGATTATAGAAGTATGAAATATGTATAAACATTATGCTTTATTGTCATTGTTTAGATTTAAATGTTTAATAATTTTGTGCTGCTAAAATACCGTTGAATAAACCGCTCTAAATGAAAAACATGTCCTTATTGCTTTATTATAGTGTGTCGTACGATAAGACACTTACTTATTTTTCTTGTTTGTAATGGACAACATAGATGTGAATTATGTCAAACATGTCCACTTTAAGTTTTTCATTTATAATGGATTATATCAAATTGTTGATATTGTTTGTTAAATTTGACACGGAAATGGGTCATTAAAGAGATGCGCAGTTTCAGTTAAATTGCTGGTAATGGTTGTTTGATTTGTCGTTTGAGTTGGCCATTGCAAAGATGCGCAATTGAAGTTAGTGTTCTTGCTGGTAATGGTTGTTTAATTTATCGTTTGAGTTGGCCATTGCAAAGATGCGCAATTGAAGTTAGTTTTCTT
>JAUMGZ010166053.1:0-15616 GCA_032359645.1 Pododesmus macrochisma
CGAGAAAAGACTTATTAATTACTTGTGTTCCTCAAGTTTCCAAAAAATAGTAAACTGGAAGAATATTACCGCTTTAAGGCCCCATGGGCCTCTTGTTCTAATAGAGTTATGAAATTAATTAAAAATGTGTATTGATTCCACTTTAAATTATATCATCTTATTTCAGACTCATGCCTTGTCTCTAAGAAGAAAGGTGCCAGGGCGACGAAAACCTTTTGATGACCTGCTGAAAGAACATCGAGCTGCCAAAGAGGCCTTCCTATTGATGAAGAAGGAGCAAAAGGCCAGTGAGCTGGCAGCACAAGTTGCCAGTGGCAATATTCCTTCCTCCTCAAAATCAGCACATTCACTTGGTGCCTGTACACCATTAGTGCCACTTGTAGCGGCTTCATCCTCAACAAGCAAAATCAATCAGAGTCACAATGCTTTAATATCTGGCCATAAAGATATTACCTCTGGTCTTTCCAAATCCTTCACTGGATCCTTGTCTCCACAGAAGGTTACCTCCAGTAAACCCAGCAAAGCAAATCATGTTATATCAAGGTACTATTTAGACTGTAGACTAACCCAGAGTTTGGTTCTTTAAAACTATGCATGTATATACAATTCTACATTGTATTATAAAAAGAAGAGTATTGTGTGAAAAGTTAAATTTGAATAAAAAAAAATAATTGCCAGCACCATATATATTAAAACAAAAGTTTTATTCATGCATTAATGTATTCTTTGAAATCTTGGGTATTCAAAATATAAAAGGTAAGTAAGTATACAATTGAATGAATTACAGATAATATAAGTTTAACATTCTGATTCATAATTTCCATGCATTTATTTTGATTTGTTTCTTTTTCCTTAGATCTGTGAGTCAGGGAAGTTTACACCCTTCCTTATCTTCCCTACAGCGGGATGATTTTGGAAGCAGTCCCCCTCATTCATCCTACTCCTTCCACAGTAAGTTAAGTGATGGGGAAGGAGATGAGGAGGATGGAGAAGCTGACAAAACAGACAGAACATATCTTACATACCATCCAAAGCCTGCTGCTGTAAGAATACTCAGAAATCTCTTTAGCTTGATTGGATGTGATAACTTCACATTTACTTGGATTTGTTTGCAAATTATGATTGTACAGTAATATTGGAGCTTAACTTGACTTTCATTGATCTATATGTAATTGTATCTTTTGATCTTTAAAATTCTCTTCAAATAGTTGATTGGTCTAATCCAGTCATGTGCAAGCAAGACCAAATCTCTTATAAGGTCATAAATCAGAGTTGTCTTTCTTGTTTTGTTTGTAAACAGATAGATTGAGTGTTTTTTACCTAATAAATTGAAGTTGGAAGAAAAGTTTCTAACAGAGTGCATAAGTATATTTAGTTGCTAATATTTAAACTCTTCCACAAGTACACACGACACAATCCATCAGACATCACCCAATATGTGTTTACTGATAAGATCTTCGAACAAGCATATGTTTTCTTTGTATTCTAGCACAAAACTATCAACTTTTATACATTTTTTTCTAACGAGCAATATAATATAATAGTTATCAAATGTGTATGCTTGTTTTCTATTTTAAGGTATGCACATTTGGATCAAGACACCATACGTTTGGTGGAAAGGGCTGTTACATGTATAATCGACGTGTTGATGTGTTGAGAGCTGCTTTCCTAAATGTTTTAGAACGCCATCTCAACCCTCCTCCTCCGAAGTAAGTTCAAGCATATATCTTTTGATTTACACTGCTGAAAGCCGATGCTGTCAGTGGTGATAGTCACATTTAATTATTGCAATCATCTATAGAAACCATGATGCTAGAACTTTCATCTCTGATATAACATCTTATGATTTATGTTCTACCAGTACTCCATTTGTATTGTAAGACTACGTCTAGAGTATGATTCATTAAGGAATAATTAAAACACTGTCCTTGTACTGTTATTTTTATGTCTAGCTAAGTTTGATACATTGTCTCTTTCAGAAAATTATGTGTAGAGTCAAAGCTGCCAAAAGAGGCTCCATTAATAGCCAATTCCAAAGACCCATATGAGTTCAATCTAGTGGACAGTAATGCTGCTGCTGCAATGCAGAACAATTTTAATTCAGTATTAAATGCTCATAACAATAACAATAATAACAGTAAAAACAACATATCTAAGTCTAAATCTAAACCGCCAAGCAATCGCACAAAAGGTAAAGATGGCTGCAGTTCTGGTGGATCTCGGAGCCCAGCACATGTAAACAATGCAACAATCACTTCCTCAGGATCAATGAAACGCAAGAGAAGCGGAAGTGGTGGTGCAGGTACTAGTCCCAGTTCACAAGTGAATACATTGGTGACAGGCAATGCCTTAACCACATCAGTCATTGGTAATTTATCATCGCTAAATACACAAACGAACAGTACCCCCCTTACTGCCATAGCCATACCCAGTGTTAATCTTAGTACCTCAACTTTGAGTCATTACAATGCAAACATTACAGGAGGGAAAAATCCTAAGAATCCCCCAAACCTGAAAGATTTTAACTTGGTCTTCAGGAATATAGACCCTTCAAACATTGTGAATGGTCAGTATGTGATAGGTGGTCCGTTAATCGATGATAAGACATTAATTCAAGGAAACAAAGGCAGCCACCCACCCAAGCTTATTAACAACTTTGAGGCTTTACAGAAGAACCACCACTTGATTCCAGCTAATGCAATTATAGTAGATAGTTCTATGCAACCAAGGACTACTGTTCTAGGACCTGTATCTGTTGGAGGACCTCCAAGTAATACTGTATTCTCATTTGCCAATTCATCCATATCTCAACATCCACAAGCAACTTCATCAGTGGTGAATAGTCCTTTTATCAGATCGGTATGTATAGATGTGTAACTATAATGTTAATTTGTTCTTGCCTTTTACACGTAGTAATGTATAATTCAAATGAATGTATATTTTATATTGTTTATCTGTTCAAGTAATTTTAAAATGTAATCAGTGGCAATTAACCCTTGATGTAGTTGCAAAATAATTTGGACCATACACTAAAAAGAGAAATTAATTGATTACATTTTCTGTCATCCTGTAATTAAGGGAGGATTCATTTTCGGCTCATTTAGAGCTTTACACTATAAATGAGCTATTCTGTTTATGTACCATTCATTTTACTTGGACCATCTTGAATTTCTTTTCAAGAAATTAAGTTATACTTTAATATTTATTTAGGTTTATCAAGGTTTCATCAAAATGTCTTTGTAAATCATTGTATAATGAGCATCCTTACCTGTCAAGTGTCTTGTTTCATCTTTATCTCCTGTGTTTTTGATAGTCATATGCTGAAGTACATGTATAAATATTTTGATTTTGACATTTGTGTTTCAGGGATCTGTCAGTCCCCAAGTGTCATCACCTTTATCCAATGGCATTATAAATGCACACTCAGGTATGCATTATATACTTGTGTATTTATGAACATTTTTAATTGACAAGACAAGCTCATACAAGATTAAGGAAATTTGGTCAATACATTTAAATGTTTCTCTGTGTGATCTAGATTCAAGAATTACAGGCTGTTGTTTTGATAACTACATTCCTTTATTCAATGCTGAGCTATTACTGTTAGATTACTGAAGTCTTAATATTGACAAACAAGACTGGATATTGTTAAATAATTCATGTCTATAAAAGGTAGAGTATCTAATATTTGTAAGTACTTTGGGAACTTGTCATAGTTGCACAAGCCGTAAAAAGGCGCAATCTGCAATCAACTGCTGTACTTCCATCTTTTTTAAACTTTCACATTTAATAATTATCTTTCAAAATAAAAATTCTTGGATGGCTCTAAAGGTAGTAACATATAATTATATATATAATTCAAAATTTTATTCAGAAAAGTTCCGATTTGATATCTCAAGTGCTATGGACCATTTCAATCAGTGTCAGATGGAGGTTAAGGCCCAATTTGCCTCTTGTTTATTGTAATTGTATTATTATATACACATATGTTAAAAGAAAGTTTTGTTGAGACAATTTGTTGTTTTGCAGATAAGAGTATTGGACAACGACAAACACTGGTGCATCACAAGCCACATAAGGTGAACCTGTCTCAGACAACTCACACTGCACAAGGTTTAGTGACATCTAATGCTTCACAGGTGTGTCCTAACCAAGTCTATACCCAGCTAGCTCAGCTTCAAGTTAAACCAGGCAATATAGGATTACCCAAAGCTCCAGCCGGCAGTAAAGTGACCATGCAGCCAGTGTCCCTTACGTTTCCACTGACCAATCTAGGGGCAGTGACTGGACAGCAGCAACAACAAACGCATACACTGTTCTTCACCAGTACTGATGAGAGTCAGCGCCATGATATTCAACAACATTCACAGATGTCAAACTCACCTTCTAGTCTAATGTCCTAGTGCTTATCATATGGCCAGTCTACAGCTTGGTCATTCATATGGCCAGTCTACAGCTTGGTCATATCATTTTGGTTTTTTATTTTTTTACAATAACATTAAAGTGCATCATAGAAATTTATTTATTGTGCGAGCTATGAATGGTTGTCTGACAGACACTTGTGATTTTAAATTGTTGTGCTCTCTGTATGAAAGAAATATTTATAATGCGATGTTAAAATATTCAAATGATAGTTAAACGTTCTTCTTACGAATGAATTAATTAATTTCAGTATTTAATGAAATTACTGATGTGTTGATTATTCATAAGTTAATAAAAGTAAGCAACATAGGTATTGTTAGATATGTTTTGGTTGAAGGACTATTATTTGAGGAATATTTATCAAGTCAGTACTGATGGGTTTATTTATTATGTATACACTCTTCAAACAATTAGCTTCAAGTATGTTTGTGTTCAGGATTGGTTAGTCATATTGCTGATCAATCAATTATCCATTGACTGCTCAAAAGATGGTAGAACAGGCCGTCCATACTATGTCTCTGCTCATATTGAACATCTTCTTAGAAAATATAAAATGTCTCTATCTAAAACCTTGGAAATCTCAGAAATAGAAGTAATGCTTATTTTCTTTGTATAAAACATTTCTTCATTGAATAGAATTGGCTTTCCAAAAGTGAAATATAAAAAAGTGAAGTACCTTTAGGTGGTTTTTTTTTTAACCTTTATAAATGATTTTGTAATTTGTGAATCATAGTGTAGTGGACTTCTTTTAACAAATGCAAATTTTAAAATGTTTATTAATAATTAAGATAGGTATTCATATAACTTATTAAAGTCAGCCAGATCAGTAACTTTAACAGTGTCATAGAATGCCAAATTTTACAAACTTGTATTGAGAAACTAGTTTATCATATGATTATAGTGTTATTCAGTTGCATAAAGCCATTACATAATTATATGATATGCAACACGTTACATATAACCTAAAGCTGTTTTGATGGGCTGCATGGCACACACCATTCTGTTCTGATTGGCTTTGACTTCATTGTGACATCAAGTAACAATGATATGACGTCATAATTCATTATTACGGAAAGGCATTAAAATGCTAATTTTCACACATTTTAAAGCATTTTTATGATAAAATCAAAAAGAACGCCTTTAAATTGAATCATATGATGAAAAGAATCTGAAATGTGTTTCCATTGCATATAAGATTTATAAAATCATCATATAAACACATATGAAATGGAAACTCATTACAAATCCTCTATATACAATGTACAGTTATTAACAGTGTACTTTGATACAATATTACATTGTTTTTCAACATTCTCAATTCAAAGTCAGAATAGATTTACTAGACAATCGTTTTTTTTAATCTGTTAACTTGTAACAAATGTTGTGGACATGTAAAAAATTCCTGAATAAATAAAGATTTTTGATTTAGAAAAAAGACAAGATGTCAAAACATCTTCATTTATGTTTAATGCAATGGTGTGATATGAATATTAGTACATTAGGTACTGTTTTTAACCGTGTTAACACTAAATGATAATGATTGCCACTCCATGAAAGTAGCTGTACTCTGATACTCGTGTGACAATAGAGTTCTTAACTGTACTGAACACACCAGGGACTCTAAAGTAAAATGATAAATATCTAACATGTCTTGTAGGCATGGTAATATTAACTGAATGAAAATTTTGAAATTAATGTTTAGTACCATATTTCTGAGTCGTACAAAGTGTAGATATTTTTATTTAGGCTGAAAGGTGTTAAAACTAATGTACCTTGCCCAAAGGCATCAATTAATCTATGGAGGTAACTGTTTGTTTTTTAGGAGACATTGATTAAGGCACAGTAAAGTTACAACTAAGATAAGCAATCCATTAATGTTTGTGTCATTTATTCTCAAATGAACCTGCCATTGTGTAACACATACATTATTGGTCTTGTCAAATGTTTGCACTAATTAATCTCCTTTTTGGTGTTAAAAAGAAAATATGTATTCCCAATTGATCTGTGATATTATTGTGTGAACATGCAGCTTCATATCAGTGTGGATATGTAAACCATAGTAACACATTGTTAAGTACCGTCTGTAGATGTAGTCTTCAGTAGTGCCATGACCTACAGACAAAGCCATACTCTTGAATCTCATTACCTTTCCACTTATTATGATTGTAACAATATAAAAAATTACATTCATGTGTTATAAAGTATAAATATATCATTTTACCTTAACAAAGAAGTTCCAAGCTATTGATTAAAAGTAATATTGATTTTGATCTGATTGACAACCATTGAATTGTTTCCATTTAGATAAGTGACATTAATTCGTACAATGACAAATGCAACATTTCAGTCAGTTCACACACAATTAAGTTAAAAAGTGTAACACTTTTATCTCTCTATATAACTATGTTATTCTTTTAAGTGATTTCTTTAACACAACTTCAAGTAGAAGGTATTCTAATATCTTCATTGTAATCATAATTATTTTTGATTTTTAGACCTTGTATTTAATTGTTTAAAGACACTTCAGAGTCACTTCAATGGACTTTGTTCAAAGAAGTTAATTGTAAAATGTTGGTTATTTTTCAACAACAACAAAAGAAAACAATAGAAATAGCATTTGTTGAGATAGAAGGATTCAATGTGTAAATGTTATAGATTTTGTTCCGACCTTTTCCATTAAGCAAATTGTATTGTGTTCTCTGTGATTTCCCTTTAACATGACATTAAAATGACAAGGTGTTTAATACTTAATATGCAATTAATATGGTAGGAGTTGCTAGATATCTATTTTTCCTATAAAAAAGTGAAATTATTATTCAGGATTGGCTGACTTGTGGCACAAGAACACCAGGGTGAAGGCCAATTTTATACAATTCCACCCTAAAAAATCCAATTTATATAGACTTGTAGTTGCAGTCTATCATTGTATTGTTACAAAGGTTAATGTCTGTTTACAAGATAAAAGTATTCTGTCTTTAACAATTAACTCAAATAGTGTTTGTAAAACTTCAAGTTGACACTGCCTCTCTAGTAAAGTGTCTTTCAATTAAATGTGGCAAAACTCTCCACATGGTTTTCTTGTTTGTGGAAGTATTTTAGTATGTATAATCAAAGGTTATTTTTATGATGTTATTTAAGTTGAAGAAAGCTGATTTTGTCTTAAGTAAAGATTGCTTTCTTGTCAATACTCAATGTGTATATTTCAAGAAGTGAGCTGTATATTACTGCGGTAAATTATTTGATTTTATTTATTTGATATTCAGGTACAGTTCATATCTTGGGTATTTATTATATTGTCTTACTCAACCTGGCTCCATTGTACACTTTGTTAAACTGTATTTGTAGCTTGAATTTTTAGCTCACCTTGAACTTTTCTCTGTAGAGCTGTTCTGCTCATGCATTGTCCGCCATCCTTGGTTCCTCCCTAAACTTCTTTTTATTGCATCTCCTCAGCTGGTAGGAGAAATGGGTAAAGAATTTTTTAATAGAATAACTCCTTATGGCTTTAAGTTGTGCACAAGCAAAAATGAAGTATGTTGAAAAATCCAAAATGGCCAACCTGGAGGTATGCAAGCTAGTATTATAAATACATAGAAATATTTTGAAATCTAGTTATAATATCAAATCATCTAATCTTACAATTCTTGAACTATAGTTATATGAAGATGTTTCCTTTCACAACTATTAGATTCTTGTATGTTAAAAATTCTATCAACAAATTAATGAACTAAATGATCAGCAATAAGAATATATATGTATGTAGATTTCAAATCTCCAAAATGCTCATACAGCCTTGTTGATTTTTAAAGGAAGCAATGCAAAATATCTCCTATTTCCAGGTTAAGTATAAACATATTCAAACAAGAGTTCAAGGTGAGTGTCAAGATCTGTTGGGATCTTTTGTTCTTTGTTCGTCTTGGCTAAATTTGATTAATTGATAAATTCTGTTTACTTGTAGTTATGTAAGATATCCTTTTTCATTACAACGACATGCTTGAATTGTACTTATTGTAATTATTATTTCTTTGTTTTATGAATGCCGGTGTTTCTTACATTGTGTTGCAGTAATATACATTATTCTTATCAATTACTTACTATAGAGCCTTAGAACAAATATTAGGTAGGCGTTTATCTTTAATTTCAAAAAGTATACAAACTTCAACTGGTACTTCTTCACTTAATTAGATTCATCATTAAAAATTCTTAAACTCTATATGCCTGCCTTTATAAAGTCTTCAAATCTTTGTCTGAATTGGGGTATAAATTGAATTAGACAGTTTTCAAGCAAATAAGATAACAGTTGGAAACCCTATTTAGATGGATTTTTATCTGTTTATAAATAGTTTGATTCATATAAATTAAAGAGTATTATCTTTTGAACCAAGACTTAATCCTATGCTGTATTTGAACCTTTCTGTTAAGTATAACTCTATTGATGGATGCAAAAATGAAGTGTAAACATTCATTCTATACCTTATATTTATCAACACAGTAACTTGTAGAAATAAGCTTGACCAAATTTGATCATTTCTTCTACAAAAGTCAATCTTGAATCATATTTTGTGAGAGAAAAAATATGCAAAGTTTATAAGCACATTGCATCATATTTTGTAAAGTTGTTTGTGACTGATTGGTAATGAGTTTTATTTGACTATAAGTGAAACATAACAAAACTCTTCAAAGTAAAGTAATAGTGTTGTTATTTTTACTGTTGCCACTTGAGAGTTTTGATTGGAAATTAAAATTGTATTAATAGTATTAATCAAACAAAATGGCATTGAATTTGTACATATAGGTGTACTTCACACACATATGGTTATCACAAGAGAGTGTGGTCAAAGAATTTAGTGCAATAATATAACAATTGTGGCATAGTCATTAAGCAATTGTCACTGTCAACTAGCTGAGTGGCATTGAACCAAGTTCAAGGTCAGATCTCATAACAGGTTTTTAGTTTTATTATAAGAATATCATCTGTAAAAAAAAATGTGTCATACAGTATATCCTTGTAATATCCATTGGAGTGAGACTACATTCATGCTTTTCACTCAGTTAGCTAACCAGCAGCTGACATGTGTCTTATGATGTACATGGTAGTGTCAAACTAAAGTGCTTTAAAATGTTACATATCCTAACTTTGATATGTTGTTGTGAGCAGAACAGTTTTTTGGGGAACAGACTTCAGAGCAGAAGATTGTATATGTGCATATAGACATATTGCAAAGTCAAAAAGGGAAGTCTTATATAAATAATTTACAATTCAAACCATGTACTTGTATTTCATTTTAATTCATACTTGTGTAGAAGTACATTTTAAATGGATTTCTTTGGCTTGGTGTTGCACACAACATGTAATTATGTGGTAAAGAAGTGTAATTGCATTGAAGTTAGAACTCTTGTCACATTGTGTTACTAATAATATGTATCTAGTCCATCTGGAAAAAAGGTGCAAGATGGATTTTGCACTGAAGTGCCATCCATTGTTATATTTTTACGTTTTTAACTTCTTCAAAACCGCAGGACCAATTTCAACCAAACTTGGAAGTAAGCTTCTTTGTGGTGCCAGTAGTGCTGTTGCAACCAGATGGGCATTAAGGCCTAATCAGACTCCAGTTGAGGGTAAAATTTTGATAGTTATGAAAGTATAGAAACTTAAGGCCTGTAAAGATACAATCAGGACTGTAGTTAATTTGAATGTATATTTTAAACCGGTGTAACAATTTACAAGTGAATCTTAACTGTTTACTTAGTGCTAAATGTTAGTAATTATATATGCCAGTGGTGTTTACTGGTTTGTTTTGTTGAAGTAAAGATTCAGCTATTTCAATATAACATGATGTTACGTCAGGGTAAAGGATTACCCTAGATATGATTAAAACCTTAACTCTAGATACTTCCATAAAGTCTCTTATGTTTGATCAATGCATACAAAAGAGGCTCACCCACATCTGTTTTAATTTGAAAAGTTCCATAATATCTTTTCTAATTATTTAAAAATGACAATTTTATGATTGAAATTGCTAAATTTTCAACATTGTGGCAAGTTATTTAGAATAAAGAGAATATTTGCATAGATAGGAAACAGAATCACTACTTCATACACAAAGTCAAGTTTATATAATTATGATAGTCCGGTCAACAGTAACCTCTCAGCTACTTTGCCAGTTTGTTGACAGCTATTATAACATTGTACATATTAAACATGGCAGATATGAAAGTGGTGAGCCTCCTTATAAATGTAGTGACCGGTGTGATGATTGTTATATAACATACCTGTGTGTTCTGCATGAATAAATGATTGTGTGCTAGTTTTACATGCATGTGATAAATGCATGTACTTAACTCATGTGATAGTCTCTTGGCAAAAGACACCCGATATCTTGTACAGTATGCTAGTGTATTATTGTAGGATTACATGCATCCTTTATTTGTAACATTTTACCAATTTAGCGTTTTGGCATTTATTTGTACATTTTGTGCTAAGAATTTGTACATAAATAAGCACTGGTTATAGTGTTAAGGAGTTGTTAAGTTTTGTCTGCCAATCAAATGATAGTTCTGGTCATGTCTGTGCTGCCCTCTGGTGGCATTGAGAAGATTTTGTGTTAACATTCCTCCTGTTGTTTCCTCGGGGTACCCATAGTGTCATATTGATACAGTCGGTCAGAGACAGCAATACTCTAAAATTAAAATCTCGTGTATTAATCAGTTATCAACAATTTTCTCGGCCAGAAAGATTGAGATGTGTTTTGACTGTTTTGGTACTTCTTATTGTCATGTTTACTTGAAACAATGATTATGACACTAAATATATTTTAATAATTTGTCTATTTGTGGTCTGATTGAATGTTTCAGTACTCTTTCAAATCTTCTTTAGCAAATCAAAACAAGTTCTACTTCACAAGATAATTGTATTGTAGGGAAAATTAGAAACTGAAGTAAACACCATAAGATATAGACACCTGTTGTTATAAGTCTTGATCATACAGTTTGTGTACGGCATTCCCCACACCCATAAGTACCTTGACATGTAGTGTGGAATTCCTTCTTGACAACAAATAATTCCTTGTATCATTGATGCTTTACAACAGAAAACATGTAAATAATATGTTATACTAGTACTTTTCTGAAAAGTCTTCCAAAAAGTATGCACACATTTATAATTTTAAAGCTGAACAATTATGTACAAAAGAAAATCATTCCTGGGTTACTGTTTATAAATGTATACTCATTTGAATCTTTAACTGCTGTGCATTTTGGAAACTACAATTACCTTTTGTAGAATCAATTTCAATGTCGTCACTTACAAAAGCTTTAGTTGTTTAACTGTCTTTAAACTTAACCTATAAAGCCAAGATGCTAACATGTCTTCGAACACATACAGTGTGTTATTATATATGAATACTGTTCTTTCCCACTAGCTATAAATATTTGCTTATGAGTTCCAAGAATTTCTAGGGTTTTCATAAAAAATGTTGATTTTCTGGTTAAAAAAAACCCAGACAAATAATTTGCATTTGATGAAAGTACATTTCCATTAAGCAGTGATAAATAGTGATTTAATATATTGTATTTATTACGAGTGATTGTTATGGCTGAATTGTTGTGTTAAATATTTGCAAGTCATTTTAATGTTGATACTAAAACTTAAGGATATATTAAGTGTTGATATTTAATGTTGCCAAAAGGGAGCAATTGTAAATTTGCCCAAAACAGTTCAAATATACCTTAATTATCTCTCATACTGGACGGGCGTGAGAGTATCGATGTCATCAGTTGTGTTTGCTCATAGTTATGTGATTTGTATATAAAACTCAGTACATTACTTCAGGGAAATGTGTCGTTGTATACTGAATGATTGTAGTATGCATACATTATGCATGGGTCTTTTGAAGACTTAATTTTTTCACTTTGTAATATATATATATAGTATCCATTATGGTACCTCATGCATTATGTTAATGATGTAAAATATTGATATCAAATATGATGATATATGAATATATATTGAATACATTAATGGTGAAATAAATTTTTATATGTCATATAACTACTGTCTTTATGTTGTTATCGTTGTTTTATATCTTTTTATGTGGATCAAAGTTATGAAGCAGATATTCTTATTGCTATTGTGTCTGGTTTCTAAAGTATTACAAATGTATCTCATTCAGAATTGTTTGAAGAAAAGAAATTCTAAACCCCTCCAATATGAAAACATCTGTGTTTTTAAGATGGTAGATGCCTTGGGTGTCTTTTATGTCTTTATTATCTTGATTACATATAATATATAAAAGGGACGAAAGCTCAATATCTGTGCAAGAAAACATCAGCCAAGATCTCAGGGATTTCAAAAGATCTAATTGTCCATGCCTTATTGTTGCAACCTGTGCAAGCATACAGGTATTGTTAGTTTTTCGCCGTTTTGGCACCCATTACAGTCAATATGCAAGCATTAAAGTTCAGGACCAGGAAGAATATTTAAGTTTTATAAAATTGTTCCCCATTTTTGATCCAGTGGAGTCCCTTTGCAGCTGAACTTCAAAAATGGAACAATTTCTGTCAAATGAAAATGAGATTGACCCAGCAGTGTTGGAGAAAGCTTTGAATCTATTTAAAGTTAACACATTTACGATGTTTAACTTTGACACAAAAAGTGTTGTTAATTTGATACCTGAGGGGGGCCCTGCCTAAAATGAACTTGGTCTTTTTATTCCCAAAGGTTTGCGAAACATGCAAGCAGTACACTATAGGCTTTCTAGCTTATTAGAGAAATTTCTTGAATTTTCCCTTTTTAATCCCTCTAGTGGCGCCTTAGAGGCTCGAACTCCATCAATTCTAAAGAATCTGAATCACTTTCCCCCTATGTTTTTTTCAAGCTTGTTGAAGTTGGCCCATGAATTTAGGAGAAGTCGGAATTTTTTAAATGATCATATTTGCTATAGTGCTGACATCTCCCCCCCAAAAATGCGAAACACTTTTCACCTTAAGCCCTTCTAGACTTCAAACTTCCCTCTTTGTATGCCCTATTGACGTCCTCTTGGGACCGAAACCCCAATCATTTTAACAAATCTGAACCCCTTTCTCTCAAAGATGCTTCCCTCAAATTTTTGTTGAATCTAGGACAGTGGTTTTTTAGAAGAAATCGAAAATGTGAGGGGAAAAAATCACAAGGAATGGAGGATGCAATCTATCAAATTATATTTAAATTATCCCAGTAATATTGGAGAATAAACAGGACCGTGGCTAGATATATCAAGGTCAGAAGCAAAAAAAAGGAAGGGGAGAAATTGATATTGTTCGTTTTAGCCCTACCACACCCCAGCAATATTGTAGAAATGAAAAATGACCTTGCCAGGAATTTAGGCTACTCAAAACGGATCCACATTGAAATTAATGTCACTCGGTCAAACTATTCTACGGAAGCCTTGAAGAGACATTTTAACTGTTGACTTCTGACTTTCGACCTCTGACTTTTGACTTTCGTTTGCTATGAAGTGTCTAATGAGCCACTGAAATTTAATCCGACTGGGAAGCCTTGAGGGGACCTTTTGACTTTCGACTCTTGACTTTCGACCTCTGACTTGCGACTTTTGACTTTCGTTTGCTATTTAAGTGGCTAATGAGCAACTGTATTTTAATCCAACTGGAACCATCTGCTGGGGAGGTCGAGTACTACTAGCCTGCGAAAACTGGATCTCTTTTACTAGGGTCCTACAAATGGGTAAAAAGATTAAAATGTAGCACATGTTTCATAATCTTTTTTAGATGAGCTAGAACTGCAACTGTGTTATTTTTAATATGAAGGACCTTAAGGTGATTTTCTACAAATCCGTCGATAAATGAGCCGCTAGGGTGTGTTTTACTGCAAATTTGAAAGTCGACCCCTTAGGGTTATCGACGGATTTGTAGGAAATGACATAAGGCCTCATTAACAGATTTAACCACACCGCCTGGTTTCGTGCTTGGTGACCGTCCTAAGTCGGTCCATATGGGTCTTGATGATTGTCGTGAACATCAATTTAATTCCTTACATTCTGATGCTTAATTGTTTGGTGCAAGTATTATTTGTTTGTCAATGTATCTCGTTCTGTTGATTCCACTCATACTGGGGTTTTTTCATATTAAAATAAAACAGTTGCAGTTCTAGCTTATCTTAAGAAGATTCTGGAAGATGTGCTAAATTCTATCTTTTTGCCCATTTAAAGGTCCTTAATAAGAGAAATCCATTTTTCGCAAGCTCATGAAGCTTTGAACTTATTTGGTTGGTTTGACGTCCCTTGAAAACATTATTTTTGTGGCCCGTCCTAGTTCACACAAGTTCACTCTGATGTTGACCTTTTGATATGGCCATTGTTTGTTTATCAATGTATTTTGTTCTGGTGTTGATCTTTTGATGTGGCCATTGTTTGTTTATCAATGTCTTTTGTTCTGGTGTTGACTTATTAATGTGGCCATTGTTTGCTTGTCAATAACTTTTGTTCTGGTGTTGACTTCTTGATGTGGCGATTGTTTACTTGTCAATGTCTTTTGTTCTGTTGTTGACTTCTTGATGTGGCGATTGTTTGAGCTTTAGAAAGGAATTTTTTCATTGCAAAGCTTAGGCAAGTACTTGATTTATGTGGTCTAGATTCAAGATCCTACTCTGGCCATTCTTTTCGCTCAGGCGCTGCTACCAGTGCGGGAAAAGCAAATATTCAAGATCATATGATAAAAATCTTAGGTCGTTGGTCTTCAGATAGTTATTGTAGGTATATTAAGACAAGTTCATCATCCATTTTAGATGCTCAAAGGAGATTATCTCAAAATCCAAACTAAGATATATTGAATCAAGATCTTTCTATATGGGTGTTTTTAGCTGTTGGTATCACTTTCACTACTTTTTGAACTGACAATGCATATATGTGTGTTTTGTGTAACTGTACCTGGTTTATGACTTAAAGACATTTCCAGTGTTGGACTTTCTTTCTTTCAGACTTTACCAATTTTAACATAATTATACATTGTACATTCCTTATCCTTTTCGAATTTTTTCATTGATGTGTTGAAGGAGTTGTTTTATTACTCAAAATTCTTAACAAATCCTTGGGGATCACTCAGCTGTTTTTCACCTGAGTTTTGGACCTTTATGAAATTTTAACACTACAACCTTGGGAAAATTTCATTAAAATTCCCCAAGTATTTACATTTCATTTGT
>JAUMGZ010166064.1:0-27685 GCA_032359645.1 Pododesmus macrochisma
GTTATACCAATGAAGAATGAGTGTTATACCAATAAAGAATGAGTGTTATACCAATGAAGAATGAGTGTTATACCAATGAAGAATGAATGTTATACCAATGAAGAATGAGTGTTATACCAATGAAGAATGAGTGTTATGCCATTTAAAAATGAGTGTTATACCAATAAAGAATGAGTGTTATACCAATGAAGAATGAGTAATATGCCAAAGAAAACAACGGAACATTTCCATAAGCTGATCCCTAATTCATAACAAAAAATGTAAGAAGTTAACACATTTAATGGGTTTTATGTAAACCAATGAAAATAATTTTGGATCAAATCCAAATTCAAGAACAAAAACTTTAAAAAAAAAAAAAAAAAAAACAATGAGTGTCTGAATTTACCATTTTCTTTCTTTCTCACTGAAATATCACGCCGCAGACACATTGACATGATACTTCACTCTGTCACATTATCCTGACACTGAGCCAACTAGTCCTCCTCCTACCCAATAATGCTGAGTGCTTAGCAGGGTACGAGAAGATTGCCTAATTTTAACATCGTAGGTTTTGACGTGACCAAGATTCGAACCCATACCTGGGATTCTAGCACCACTTTACCAGCAAAAAGGAAAAGCCCTAACCACTGGGACACCACACCTGTTTTGAGGTCACCTGAGTCATAGGTTAACCTATTGTGATCTTCTTTCTTCCATCGCCTCCTGTAAACAATCATATTTTTTACTTCTCCTCAGAAACCATCCGTCAGCTTTTGATGAAACTTTGTGGTAATCATCAGCCTATGGTGGAGATCAATATCTTTACCCAAGAAGGGGGGTGACTCTCTATAATATATATATATATATATATATGTATGTGAGAAAATTGCCACATTGTGATATCTATACATACATGATAATAAGTTTAGTTGACTGGGAATTTTTTGAGAAGGAAGAGAAGGAAAAGTGGGGAAGTATATATGAGACAAAGAGAGAGAGTGAGTAATAGGGAAGCAGTAAGTGCCGGGTGACAGTTATGTACCCACATGGTATCCATCTGGAGTTAATAATGGAGTTATAATTTAGTAAAAGTGTTTAAAGTTTATAAAGGGAGATAACTGCCAGGGGAGGAATATAGTATAGTAGATTTCATGGATAGATATAATTAGTCAATGGGAAGCTATATAAATTTAACCAAAGGGTGTATAATATAGTAGGGCATACAATATATAAAGGGAGATAAACACTTAGGAAAAGAATAGTATAACACATTTTTATTTTAGGCGGAGGTTAATATAAACACAATAGTACAATACAGTTATATTGACTCAAAAAAGTTTATCCAAGGGGCCCAATCTAGTTGAAATTGTGGCCACTTCTGGGACATTTTATAAGCTAATCTGGTGGAGTGAAAGAAGGTTTTTAAGTGATTGATTAATGATATCAAGTTTAGGTGACCATTTTGTAACTTTGTTTTATATACATAATACTTAAGCCATAGTATAATAGAATTGCCTGCAATATTCTTATAAGTGTATCTAAAGAAACCAAATATGAATGATTCTTTATTATAATTTAGTGCAATATTTTTATTATCTAATAAGCTTTGAAAATCATCTAATAATTTTTGTGATTTCTCACACTCCCATAGGAGGTGCTCAATTGTTTCTGGTTCATTTCTACAAAATGTACATTCATCATTATGTGAAGGATTAATTTTGTTCATCAAGTAATTTGTTCCAAGAATGAAATGGTTTATTCTAAATTGAAACCATATTAATTTATTATCCTTTATGACTTTAAAAGGAAGATTATATATTGTATTCCATTCTTTATCATGGAAATTAAATATTCTATTCCACTTTTCTTGTCCAGTGGGTATTGTTTTATATGAATTTGTTAAAACATTATACATATCTTTAACACCTTTTCTGTTTTTATAGAAAATACTGAAAGTGGATAGTGGTAATGGATAATATACAGTAGGATTATTATTAAATGATCTACGTATGGATATCGTTATCTATGGCATAGTGTACTCATGAGTCAGTGCTCAATTTTAAGATTACGTAAGTAAAAACAGTTTAGAAGGGAATTCTCTATCCAGCTAAGCAATATCTCTTGAATTTAATTGTTTTGTCACGTGTAAAACGACGTATACTTCAGGCACTTAATCTCCGCGTCAGGTCAAAGTTCATAATGCATATCCATGCAAAGGTATCGAGACTAAAATAATGCCCTAATATACCAACAAAGTAACACATAGAACGCCATATGAAAAGTCGGTGATGAAAAGTAGTCCCTGAAGTAGAAAAAGACTAGAGCAGAAACTAACCATGCATTTACCATGTATGTTCATAAGTGTTGAATACGCATAATGTAAGGCAATAACTACAACCAACGACGCCATTGATACTGACGTAAATACCATACATATCATATTTACAATGTTATGAGAGTTATGTTGTTGTGCAGTTGATTTTACTGTTGACATATAAGAACATGCGCCGTTGGTACAATTAAAGTGGTCAAAGGTGCTGCTATTTGTTCTTAATGTATACTTATATATACACATGTATGATTGTAGTCGGATGAGTTTGAATGACTCCGAGAAGTGGTGTCTTGCATGTGTACAAGAACCATTATGTAGTCTACGTTAGAACTGTCACAACATGTCGAGTTGCTGAATGAAATCTGTTCAGTATTAAATGGAAGTAAGAATTTAGTTAAGTTGCGTAAAATGACATTATGTATGTTATCAATGGTTAGTTCCAAGTTCGAATAAGAATAATTACATAAACCAAAGTCACTGCAATAAAACGAAGTCAGAATAGACGTATTGTTATCAGAGAGTACAAAAGTACAATTGTTCACCCGCTAAAATTCTCCGTCTGTATGGACGTGGACGTTAAACACATCGTATCATTCAAAACCCGACAAACATAAATTTTGTCTTGCAGCTTTGACGTTTTTAAAGTAAAATTGTTATGATTCGTACCTGTATCTGTAAATTCACAATGAGAACAAAATCTTTCATTTTCTTGTAAATCCTCTTTATGATACATTTGTCTGTTGCTCTTAAAGCCAAAACAAACATCGCACCCGACTGTCCGCTTATGTATTGTTCATAAGAACAATTTGTGAGCCACATAAAATCAAGAAGTGATTAATTTACGTTATGCATATGTATATTTGTATTTATAGACACCTTGCTAAAGCTTTCGTCGACAAATCCTCGCATTAATTTAACATGCTCGATGTAGATTTCAGATTCATCTTTAAATCTTATTGTAATGTTTCTATTCTCATTTAAGCAGCTGTTTCTCGTACTGCTATCATCTGATTATATCACGAAGCAACAAGCTGTGATAGAACAACCAGCAAATGCAAGAGGAAACACCGAATTATATATCATACTTCCATTCTTAGATAGGTAATTTGATACTTGTATAGTCCATAATAGTACTAAAACTGATGCTTAAATTCATGCACAACTCTAGAAAGTTAAGATTGAGATATAAGAGTAAAATCTTTTTTATATTACTCCATGGTACATTTCGGCAGACTACTATCATATTGCAAAAGACTTTATGGCCATATTTGAATATTTTGTACCACAGTTTTTACGATATAAATATCTTTTTTCCCATAGATAACATGCATTAATAGTAGACTTCGTTCCAAATTTAAACACAGGAATTTAATCAAGAGAAATGTTAGTGCATTAACCATTATGATTTTGGCAGTGATAAGGTAAATCTACCTTATTGATTGTTTAATTTTGAATTATTCCTTGACACTACTGAATCATTTTTACCCATATTAGTGTATGACCTATGTCATATTATATTATACATTTGTATCTAACTTACCCGGTGCCATTAAAATCGCAATAAATGGTCCGTTCATTTTTTTCAGTTTTGTAAAACTCGGCTTCATTCCAAGTGTAGCGTTTGACAGTATAAATATGACATGATATTATGATTACATAATTATTGCTAAAAGGAAAGTATGTCATGATCGTCGACCTATTGTGCAGACTCGTCATTTCGAAAGGAAACTTGCTTATCAATGATTGTGTATTTGTTGTTTTTACGATTGCATATTGTCAACACTTTTGGGGTTATTATGGGACGATGTCTATTAGTAACGGTGCAAAATTAGGGTACATAATGATTGTACTATCACCTGGACCTTAGACGGCTGGTCTATTACCAAGGTGACCTTCTAGATACATTCTTCTAGGTCTACATATATTCTTATCCATGATATATTTTTTTTTAATTTACTTTGTAAGACAATGATGTGCATCACGCGGCGAAACAAAATTAATCGTAGACTACCAAATTTTAGGGAAAAATGAACAACGGTTGCTCGTGAGCGTGATATACGAGTTTTAACATTTAACTCTCGTTTTAAAAAGTTGATAGGGAGCTAAAGTAAATAAAAAAATATAAAAAGGAATTCAGGGTCAAATTTCTGAATATATATTAAAGGTTAAGTATGACATCTTTTTATAATAACAGAATGTGAATGTATGGAACTATTCTCTTTACTCTACATCTGTATTGCATTAATGGAAGATGCATCAGGGACGTTTCTTGTGTTAATAGAACAATTTCGTGGTTCAGCTTCAGCTTTTTACAATAATTGTTATTTGAGACGCTGCTAGTTAACAAACACATTAGTATTTAGTCAGCTCTTATAACCAGGAGTTTAACATGTTATCAAACTCAAATAAAAACAAACAAATTAAAATGGAAACTAAAATGCTTCGAAGTGTTCCACTTAGGAAATTTGATCACTATGACACTTTAGCCGTTGAGAGCAGACTGCATGAAAACAGTTTATAGAATGACCGAGATAAATATTGACCAACAGTTGAGTTTTGCAGATGATGTTTCTACTCTTCTACATATTATGTATTGTCAATGAGTCTCGGTTTATATGTATAGTATGTGGCTTGGACTATGATGATTATAAGATTTGAACCAAACTGGTGTAGTTAACGAAGCTGAAATCAAAACATATTAAAGGTGCCAACTCCATACTTTGCATATCCTACAAATATTATCTAAGCAAGTTTATGAATTTTACAATTGAGGGAGCATAATGATTGGCGACAGGGACATACATACACATCCCAAAATACAAAGTGATATCCTGAGAATGATTAAAAGTCCGAACGATAAAAATAACAACTTAAAAACTAAAATTTGCTACCGACAAATAAAAAGTTTAAAAGAATCGTTACACTAATTCTCTGTGTGAGAACCTCGTCCCAGATACCAGGACTAGCTACGAATCAAATGTCCTCAAGCGACGCTAAAGAGACAATGAGCTTAGAATAGTCATAGACATATATAGGTTCGAGAAACAAAAAGGAGTCAGGGAGTAGGAGAACCTTACGTTCAGTACAAAATCTTAATACAAAAATACAATGAAATACAGGTATCTTCTCATTTCACATTAACGTAAAAGTAGAACAGAAGAATGCTAGTCTGAAAATAAAATACAAAAGATTAATATAACATTATCAATGAAAATAAACCACTCCATATAGAGTTTATAGCATGAACTACTCGGAAAGTATGTCAAGCATGGAAAAGAGGGTCTTGATATGCTTACATTAAACCTTAGGTCAATCGGTTTATTAGATTTATTAAGTAGATTTCATTTTTGAATTTTATTATATTTTCTCCTTTTGGTCCCAAAATGGTGCTCTCTAGTGGCAAGACACTACTATTTGAACAAATCTTAATTCCTCTTTTCTAGGGGTGATTCCTACCAAATTCAGTTGAAATTGTTCCCAAAGTTTTCGAAAAATGATTTAAGTTTAAAGTTAACATATATGCAATATTAGTGTATGACCCCCACAGAGGATTAATTTGTTTATTGAACAAACTTCGTTCTCCGTGCCCAAGACTACTGTAAAAATTAAGTTTTAGTCTTCATGATTATTTAGACAAAGCTCTTTTAAAATGTTCCCTGTTTTGGACAAGTATAACTTTTTAAATAAACCTGAAGACATGCTTCCTGAAATATTTAGTAAAACCAGTACTTTTAAAGAAGAAGTGGTAAGCAATGTTAAAGGTTTTTGTTAGTAATATATTTGCTATTTACATTAATTTTAATCTTGAAAATAAACACGCGTTACCTTTGCTTGACCGCTAGACAGTGCCTTCAAAAACGTAGTTTTCCCTATCTCAAGTACATATGTGTTGCACATCATTGTCTCACAATTTGCTTTAAAAGATAGCACGGGACTGTCTTTACTGTACGTATGTTATCAGTTTGAAATCTTGGATATAGGCCCTAGTGATGATGACAATATTCTCTGCACTTCTTTGCATTGTCTCTAACAGATATCGTCCCACGATAACCCGAAAAGTGTTGACAAGGTGTGCAGCCGTAAAAAAGCAAACACACAATCATCGATAAGCAACTTCAATTTAAAATAACGAGTCTGTCTTGTCTATTCTAAATTCATTTCTCTATAGCCGTCATTAATGACGGCTGCTTCGAAACCAGATCTGGATTTCGGGACGGGGTAGTCTCACACAGAGTATTGGCTGCATAAGATGGTCATTGAGTTCGATTGACCCACGAACTGTTTATATACAGTTTTAAAAGAACGGGCGTGTATGATGTTTGCTTTAATTTAAAGAGCAAAACAAGTCAAATCTGTTATAATTGAAGACTCATAGTAAATTTGAAATTTTTCCAGATGTGAAAAATAACAGATACAGGTGCGAATCATAACAAGTTTACAAGCTGAAAGACAAATACGATGTTTACCGTTATTTTATTTTTGAACTGCCATATGATAAAACTTCTATTCAGATAACCTGTTATTGCAGTGGCTTTTATATTTAAGCATTGCTTCAAATTCAAACCTGGATCCAACTAGTGATAAGAAATGTCATGTCATTTAACGCAATTCAATTTTTAATTTCATGTAGATCTATTCTAATTTCTAATGTTGAACAGATTTCATTCGGAAATTCGACTTGAAAGAGAGTTTTCATAAAGATTTCGTTTACATTAACAAGAGTACACTTGACGGTGCCATTCAAACCACAACGGCAACACCCGTGCATGTGTATATACAATTATACTTTTACGAATCAATTGTAACTCATTGACCACTTTAATGCTACAAACTGCATATGTTCTACTATGTCAACAGTCTTTTTGATTTCACAACTGCATGTACATACTTCTCATAACATCGCACATACTACTTTTATGGTATTGATTAGTCCCAGAGAGAGAAAAGAGTTTGTCGACACAAAGATTGTCCCAGTGCGCCTATAATGAAAACGTCGTTATCAACCTGTAGAACCTAATCATGTCAACCTTTGTTTCTGTTTAGAAGTTTGGTTTCCCTTTCCCGCTTTTTGATCCCTGAATTTAACAACTTTAAAAGGGCCTTTTCAAAGCGCGCGTGTTTCACTTAGTTTAACCAAGAGGGGGAGAGTTGTCTCTCTTCGTTCGTTTCAGTCCATGTGTCGACGATCGTATCAAAACAGTTTGGTCAAACCTTACCTTTATATAAATTTAATTTATAAAGACTTCGTTGGTTGCGTTTGTAACAATGTAAATCATAACTATTATTAGTGAAACACGTGTACATTTATCATCTAGACGAAAGATAACACTAATTAATATCTACAATGCAATTTGCCTCAATATACCAAACTCCTTTCCGTTCTCAATCGTGTCTCGATCATCCTTTCCTAATTTTTTCTACATATTATAATATTCAGAGTTTCTTTTAAAAGAAATTATATGTGAGTATTGTTTAAATGAATCATAAGAAAATTCATAATACTTATTATGGTAAGCACATTTTATAACTTCGTAAATTAAATGTATATACTATTTCGGAAAATACTTTTTATTTTTGTTAGGCGGTTACAAACGCTGGGATTACGTTGTTGTTGTTCTCTTTGTTGTGCATTCTTCAATGATAATAATACATTTGTGTATATGTATCTCTTTTTCAAAAAAAAACATTAACAAAAACAAAAACGTTTTTGATAGCTGATTCGTACATAGTCCATAGTCCATAGGCGCGACATCGAAAGTTAATTCTTAAAACTGTAATTATGCAAATTATGTGTCCACGGATTGTGTTTTAAATAGCACTGTGAGCGTTGTGTGTGATTTCAACTTCATTTCTAAATATTAAAAAAGAAATAAACATTTTAGTTACCTCGTTCAATCGCTGGGGAAACATAGCTTTATGTATTTTTATTTTAAATGTTTTCACTGCGTTCATGCTGTATTAGTTTGCAAAGGTACATGTATACAAAAATATGAAACGACAAGATTGTGTCTGATGGTAGCTCGGTTGGGAGAGTGTTCGATTCGTGTGTGGTAGGTCGCGGGTCCGATCCCTGACCAAGTCATATCTAAGACGTTAAACGTAGGTGATCATCTCGCTCCTTGCTGAACACTTTGTATTCTGGGTAGGAGAAGGACTGGTTGGTGGCGGCAGGGTAATGTGACCGAGTGAAGTGTCTAAGGCCTGATATTTCGATGAGACAGCACTATAAAGTCGTCAGCAGTGCACACTGTCACAAGCAGACATCATTGGGATATAACATAGAATTGTTGAACGGAGCTTTCAACTAAATAAAACAAACACAAATTCTTAATTTAAGTTTCTTCTGTATATAAGGGGACGATGACTTCTTGTGCAATTGTTATTTGAAGCCGACTTTTGTTTTCAAATCCCGGTCCTTAAAAAAAACATCATTGGCATATGGCCCAACTCGGTCACAGTGTTTTTATCATGACTCCGAACCCACCACTCCTTATACTAGCCTTCCTATATCAACCGCCAGCCAAGGACGTCATAAGAAACAAGACAGTTCTTACGAATTATGATAAAGCATACATAAAGTGATAACAAAACATACATAGTTTTAAAATTTATAAGCCTATTATATTATAAATCACTATTTCTTTATTTCATATATGATGAAATATAAGAGTCTTTTCTTATTCACTTTAAATTACTGCTCGAGTGGTGTATATATTGCCATATTAATACATGATAAATTGACTAAGCTTTTCTATTAGATTCTTTAATATTAGCTACTTTAACAAAGTCACGGCTATATAGCATTACACTATTAAAAATGTCATGATTAAATGTGGTCAAATTAAACTTTTAAAATATCTGCTAAACTGAATAGTTGAAATGGTCTAGTAAACATTAAGTGTTACATTTTTTCATTCATGTTTTGAGGTGTATCGTTTAACCTCTCCTTTACACATAGACCTTTATAAATCAAATGCTTTATAATTTACTGTTGAATAAATGAAATGTGATTATATTATTGAAGTTGGGATTATTTTGAAACATACATGAAGCGTGCAGTAATATATGTTTGGGTTGCATTAGTGAAATATTTAGGTGTGTAATTCGCTCGTATATTGTTGAAGTGACAGTGACAGTAATTGTAAGAGGTCTTTAACATTTTAGAAAGGGAGCTGTGTACTCTATTTCAGTGATATTATTACTCTGTCAAATCGTAACACCGAGGTCTACAAAATGTAATTCAATAATGTGTATCTTTTTTTAAACAAGCAGAAAACGTATCGACACAACTTAAAAAAGTATCAAATACTTGTAAATGGTTAGTTCTGTGGGACGTCGTGGTATGTATTATTTATTCCTGGTTTTTTCCCCAGTATTAAATCACTGATATTATATCAAATATTATTTTATAAAACAAAATCTAAAACATCGACTTCTTGATATCAAAATTTCATTTCTTGTTATCCAGATATCGCAATTTTCAGATACATGCGTTTTTTCTTTCATAAGTTCGGGTTTTTTTTTATTTATATCAAACATATTTTCATTTGTAACACATATTATGGGGTTTTTCGATATCAAGACCGTTTTCTTTGATTTTTCATGGCATCCAAAATTGAATTCGTTATATCAAATAGCACAATTCTTACGTAAATGAAGAACTCAAATCGAATTCTTTATATGAAGAATATGAATCTTCTATATCAAAAAGTCAAAGTTCCTAATACTCCTACCACAGCTCCATGAATGTTGAAAACGACCAAATTTTAAAAATATATCCTCCATTGAATAGATCCGTATCATGGACTAAACAGCAACTGTTAAGATTTTAGTGGTAACATTCCTGCGAAATAAGTTTTAATTAAAAATTCAAAAGATTTAAATTTATCCTTAATATAAAGATTTCGATTTGTTTTATATCAAGAATAAAATTCGATGGTTGATGGTGAATCCAGCGTTAATTAACAATTGAACAACTTAGAGATGGCGTTCATAGGGTATATGAATGCTATTGCTCACTTTGTGTTCCGTCGTATTCATATGCCGTTCAGTTGACCACGCGACGAGTGGCTTTTATAGCTGACGTGACTGTCATTGGCCATTGGTAGGGTTATAAAGTCCAACTGCACAGCACAAGTGAATATATTTTTGATAAACTTACTGTGTACCAGCTTAACGGTGTATCAGTAAAACAAATTACATGTTTACAATGTATGTATTAAATCACGATAGGAAAAAAAGCCGACTATAATTATCACCACGGTAGCTCAGTAGGGAGAGTGTTGGCTACGTGTGCGGAAGGTCGCGGTGTAGATCCCCAGCGCTCCATGCTATTAAGCATCCATCATTCTGAGTAGGAGAAGGACTGTTTAGATAATATATACGGATGAAATATCATATCAATGTATTCGCGGCGAGATATTTCAGTGAAACAACATTATATAGTCACCATCAGTAATCACTGTCAGAAGCGGACACCGTCTCGATATGACCTAAACATGTGTTGAAAGGGACGTTAAACCCATATAAAACCAACACACTAAAATTAGTTTGTATATCAAACATGGCGCGAATGTACATTTCTCAAATTTCTATCGCTTCAAACTTATGTTAATCGATGCAAAACACAGATATTATAGGAGAAAAATACTATTTCATACAAGTGTGTATAAGATAGGGATATTCCACCCTCGGGTTTTACCAATTTGTAACCCCCCTCGGGTGGAATATCCCTATCTTACACACACGTTTATGAAAGAGTCTTATAGTCTTTGGTTCTTCTTTGGGTGTCAATGTCGTGGATTTTTCCATTTTCAAGTGTATATTGGTATATTTGGCGACGTAAATTGTACCATACTTCTTGCTTACTTCTGTTTTCTCCTTCCCAATTTGCACGCCGTCTTCCAGTGTTTCATACTTTTTTGGTTTGACCGCAATTTTGAAATGACTTTCCTTTTTATTTTGTTTCTTCTTTAGAAGAAATATTTTTGAATTTGCGAAAAAACTTTTTTAATCTATGAATAACAAGGATAAGTATGGGGCTTATATTCAAAATAAATTAAATCTGAGAATGAAACCGTAATGAAACAAGTGCACAGTATACCGTGTGCAGGAGCTACTTGACATGTACGTAGTAAAGTTAAAGTGAACGGTCATTGAAAACAGTAGAGAACATGCTAGGAGAAACGGATAAGTCAAGAAAACGCCTTTATATAATCTCTTCAACACTAGCTATATAAATACAACGGAGACATTTTAATTGCCTTTTCGTTTTTTTTAATTTACACATTAAAATTTCTGTGTGTTTTTTTTAATTTCCCTCGTACAGATATGTTCTTACCTTCTTCAATTTATTTATAAGTAAATTAGACAGTATATTCAACTAATATACCAGTGTAGATATCATGTTGTTAGACTTGTTGGGGAAAAAACAATTTAGGTGCTTAGTAAAGATACGTATCTATCGAAACTGTTTGCCCTTTCAATTTATTTAAATTCAAATAAGAAACTCAAATTTTAACCTTTTTTAAATATCCATGCTTTTCCACAAAATTGACATCCGTGATATCTGAATGGAGTTAGATTTTAATTATAATATTTTCACCCACCACCTTTGTCACCCTCCCAAAAGACTTCATTAATTTCCGTGACAGTCAACCCATCTCTCGGGGGCGTGGCACTTCTAAACATGAGCACATGTTGACAAAACGTTATCAATGAGGTCTTGCCATTAGTAATGATATCGATACTCCGAAATCCGCCACTTTAAAAGAGGCCTGTGTAAAGGAAAACTAAAGGGAAGACAAATAATTCACAGGAACAATAATGGTCAAATAAATCAACATAAATTATTAGAAGTACATTATATATATACTGTCAATATTACTCGAATGATATAATTAATGTATTTATGCATACGTTTAATCATCATAGAACGTATACTACCTTGAATAATTGATATATGAGTCTCCAGAAAAGCCTTTAACTTTATTAAATAAGGAAGGATATTCATTGGAATATTAGGGGTTTAAATGATCATAGACAAAACAAATAACATTATTACAAATATCAATATTTTACTTTATGATATTAAACAATCAAAATCGATAGGATAAACCACAAAACCAAAAAGATCGTCTCGACAAAACGCGTTAGAACGTTAAAGGAATGTATCTGGTGGATAATACCTCTATACATTATATTTCGGATAGAAAATTTTACATGTTTTTTCATTTGATGATGTATCTAGTTTATCTTGAAGAATTACACTTTTTCTTATTGAACTCTTCGTGCGAGCGTACGTGCGTTGTAGCAGTGCGTTCGTGCGTGTGTGTGCATATATTTGCGTGGTGTTCATATAAAAACTTATACTTTCACTCAATATATTGATAATTTTTTTACTGTGTATGCACCTTATATAGATTTATAAACCCAAATCCGTCTGTAGGTTTTCATAGAGATATACGGTCTCGAACATTTGGGCTTTGTTGAAAATTGGAACCAACCCCATCTGAGAATTTTTCTTCTAATAGTTAAAAAAAAAAAAAGAGCACAAGTTGAACTTACAACTGCTAAAAAAGAAAAAGAGAAATATGCTGAAATTAATAACAAGTGCATATCTTAGGTGTGGCTTGGGACTTCCTAGCGGTAGAGATAACGCCAGAATAACGAAGATCATACTCTGTACTTGTTACAATGTAGTACACCTTTTTTTCCTTTAGCCGTTGATGTTTCTTAATGCAAATGCCCATAATCTAAGTCGTCTTTTAAAAAAGCATAATCTTTGAAATTGAATGCTAAAGTTAAATCTTAAATCAAGCTCCTTGTAAATATTGACATTTATGCATATTCCCTCTCGGTACCCCTATGGGCTTGTCAACTGTCTGAAGACGTTCCCTTGTAGCTTCCAGCGAAAACCAAAACTCGTGGAAATAATTAAATTTAATAACCAGATAGGGGGACTTCTTCTACTGCATTTATCATCTAGTAAAAGAACGGCGATGGCGTGGAAATTAGCTGGCGTGACTGGCCAAGATAATTTGGCCAGCACTTAATGGATTTGATGATACGGTATCGATTACTGAGTGATCTTTGATAGATGAGGAACCAAACCACATCATATATACCCTCTTGCACACGCCCTTATATCTCCCCGATCAGTAGGAATGTAAATTATGCCAATATTTCCATGTTTACCAAAATTAATAAGGAATTGCTGTCTTTGATGGGTCTTTGATGACAACGGGAATTCGATATTCTTTTATTTTTAAGTGGGCACTGTACGTGTTAAATATATACATGTCTCAATATGATGAAAGTTGTGAATATGTTATTACATACTTTTGCTACCACAAATTATCTGTTTGACAAGGGTGATTTTCAACCAATCGTAATGCATCATATCTCTGTAAGAAGTAACCGCGGTTTTTGTCCGCCATAGTTTTATGAAAAGAAGACACCTGTTTTATTGGGTTTTCAAAATAAAATTATTGGTGTACGTCATGCGATGGAAATCCCCAGTAACATTAATTAAGAGGAGAGAGTTATTTCTGACATTCTGTATACAATGGAATGGAAATTCCCAGTATAACATTAATTAATAGGTAGGGTATTTTTTAACTTTTTTTTATCATACTTTCTACTCAATTCTACTGTTGCACGCACTATTGTTTCTTATATAATATATTTGTCAGTGTGAATGTTCATGTGTCTTGAAACATAATAGTTATAGTTTTTTTTATCAAAAGATGGTTGTTTAATTTTAATTTTTGCATTCAGCAAGAGAAAATTTCCGAATAATGGTTTTAGAACTAGATTTGGAGGAGGGTTTAAGAAGTGTTTTTTTTTATCAAATTTCAATCAATCAATTTTGATCGTACTTAATTAGTAATGCATTGAGAAATGGTTTGACACAATAACAGTATACGTTAAATACGTCAACGTTTTAATGTTTAGATGTGCATTGAATACAAAATATTTTTTTTCCAAATACAAATGTATCTTTTCGAATGCAATATTGTTTTGTTTTTTTTAATGTTAAGGTTTGCTTACCAATAGCAATTTGTATAAACCATATGATACTTCGCATCATGATGTGCATAGAAAATAACCTGGTTGTATGTCACATAAATGTTTACTAATTCAAAATCATGAAATACATTTATATGCGAGCTAGAACAAATACAACACAACATTTGTCAAAGAATCAATATATGGTTTCGATTCTTGAAGAACTATATATTCGTTCAAGTTAGAAACGTTGTTTCCTGATTGAATATAAAAGAGCAGGGCTAATAAACCAGAATATACAACATTTTAACCAACACTCAAAATTCCCCCCAAAATCCTACATTATTGATTACATCATTTGTTCAATATGCGTAATTCACGCGCAATTTTTTTACATTGCATACGCAATAGCTTGATACTCCGAAACAATTGGACATCTATACATTTAAAAAAAAATCATAATTTTTTCCTTTAAAATAGCGACTGTGACATAGCTACATGAATTAATAACCAAGGGATATTCTCAATGATAGGATGAAGCAAAGATGTTAAGAGTCGCTGGTAGGCGAGATGGTATTCTTCACTTTTACCCGACTCTCTCTGTAATAAGCTATAATTTTCTCGTTACTGCGTTATATCATTGGACATTAGTACATTTTATGTGTATTTAATGGTCAGTTTCAACATATAAAGTTAACAAATACACATGTTTAGCTTACCACGTGTTTTTACCACTGCCTTATGTATGGTATCCTGTTTATTGTTAGCCAAACAGAAGGAGATTAGAATGTTTAATGAAATATACATTATATTTATATATGTTACTTGTTGTGGTTATTTGTTAATTTCAAGTTCTCACGCGTTTTTATTTCTATTACCTCTCACGAGTGCCAACTTTCAATTATTTATTGTTCAGTCCGGCTGAATTATCTAATTTATCACAATGACCAATCACCGGGTAGAAACAGAACTGACCATCCTAGCAATACAAGTGGTTATTATGTGGCCAATTTTCTGTAACAAATGTCCGTAGAAGTGCTGGTCAACGATGACCAGTTCCTCATCTGTCACCAAATGATTAGTGTCCAGTGCAAATTGACCCTTAGCCTCTATGGTCTGTTCAGCGCTTTATGAATTGACGAGGGTCAAGAGCTGACCATCTGATTGCCATTCCCTGATAATTACAGACCATTTTGGGACTTCTTGAATTACACCAAAGTGTTATAATCATTCATTCATTTGAGTCTTGGAGCAGTTCCGTATCCACTTTCTACAATTTGACTTGACAAAAATGTGTCAGATTTAGAATAATCGTTGGTGCTCATAAAGATATGGATGTCTTCTTTAAATAAAGACTAAAGTGTTTCGAGTAAACAATGCCTCGTTGTTGTAAATACGGTTTTTAAGATAGGTTATCTTATTGGTTCAATGCGATCCTAAATAAATTCTTTTACAAAATACCAACATGACATATGGTCGACATGCCATTGATTTGTACGACAGCATGTGTGTATACGTCAAAGAATTAGTTATTATTAGTGACGCATTAGAAAAGTTCTAGTAAATAGTTGTTCCAGTTTCTAAAGTCTAAAATAAAAGATTGCTACAAACCTACTCTTAATTATTTATAAAATCAAAAACTTATGTTCGTCGTATAAAAATGATAAACTGTGTATTATATTTAAAAAGATGAACGTAGCATTTCATTACAAAGATATTTGAGAATTGGATGATAAACAAATCATGATTTGAACTACTAACAAGCCAAAACATTCCAACGAAAGAAGTATAGTACAAGTCAAAACCAATAAGATGAAATGTAAGATGAGGCATTGTGAACATGTGAGCAATTCAAAATTTGAATATTTCTTATACCTTATTGTTATTTTAGATTTCATCCACATGCATATTCTTTCAAAGTTTCTTATTGGGGATACCTGCTTGCCGAAAAAAAACAACGATCATAGAGTTGTCCTACCATTGACATAAAGTATATTTATTAAATCACACAACCATAATTAAAAAGTTATGTAAATGAGATACCTAAGTAAGGTTAACATACGATTCAAACAATCCCGAAAGGTAGGCCAATTCGCGGGAATTGGGAAGAACAGCACAGATGTGTAAAAAATCTACAACGCACTACAGTCAAAACTGTTGCACATGAAAAACAAAAGAAAGAACATAGGAAGATTAAAACGAAAGTGAGCAAATAAATACAGGACTACAACCATTCAATCACACACAAAGCAGAGTTGTTTAAAATACATGCTGGTATGCATAACAGAGCAGAACATATTACTCCTTCCGAATAGAATGTCTGAACGAGAAAATAGCATTTTCAAATTTTCATTTTTCAAATGTGAAAAATGTTAACATTGAAACATCACGGCGGGTGACACGTGTACTAGACACCTGGTTTCGCTGCTAATTATTTTATCAGAACTTCGTGATGTTTCCTTTTTGTTTAATTATTGTATCATTTCATTTTTTCATTCTCCGTTTTCTTTTTGTTTGCACACGTCCGTTGTCTAATGTCGTTTGAATCTTTTGAAAATCATCTTGTTTCTTCGTATTTACTGCTTAAAATACGCTAGTCGTTCAAACGAAGTTTTATACAAATGCGTCGTACGCGCAAAATAACAAGTTGTATTCACAAGAAAAGCAACAAAAAAGTATATCAATAAATTGCATGACGGGATTTCAATGTTGCACAAAATATAATTTGAAGTCGGAAATTGGTTTATGTGTGTTTTATCACTTCAAAGGCAATGGTGGATCTTCGTTGAAGAGTGGTGATTGGCAACCTAAAGAAGGAGCAAAGAAATACCTGATAAGAACAAACGTCCTGATTGGTCAATCTAATGAGTTAGCTTCTGTATCAGATTCATGTCATTTACACGACTTTGTGATCTTTGAGAAACAACCTCTGCAGCATATGTCGTCTGCAATCATAAAGTCTCTTTGTGAGTTATGGCGGGATAAGGCACGTTATTAGTGTATAAGAAAACAAATTCAATCTATTCCCAATCAAAACACATTAGAATCACCCCTGTTTACTTATTCACTATACAGCACCGTGACATCTCGCAGATTAAGAGCAGATTTCTGGCGTGTTAATGTTTTTGATTTATGTTCAAAAGGGCGAGTATTAGATTAGGGTCTGTGTCTTGTAAGTACGGTAATTTTGATAAAATATCGTAAAAAGAAAAAGGAATTGATGTAAAACATTTGCGCTCTATGGTGTCGAGAACAGAATTTGATAACATCTCAAGCTGAAATGATAGTGCACGATGTAAATTTAATTATGCACAAGGTAATGCTGTATTGGCTGTCAAATGTTTTACAGGGTAAACGGACATAAACTGTACGTAGCAAATAACATCGTCAGGAGGCAGAACAATATAGTCAAATGCAGTGTAAAAACGCAGAAAATGAATCTAAAATATTATTCGAGTGAGAAAGTGAATACTCTCTCTCTCTCTCTCTCTCTCTCTCTCTCTCTCTCTCTCTGAAGTTCAAATTGTAAATGTGTGTTTGTAGGTAAAAACAATGTTCATCCATTTTTTAATTTTTACTTCAAGTGTTTTATCATATTTCTAAAAGTGTGACATAATTCAGTCAAGTTTTGATGCTGTAACTAACAAATTCATGTTTGCCTTCTAATCCTTTAATGTAAATTTCTTTTCAATTTCCCGTACTTAATTTCAAATTATTCATCTGAAGATCCCGTGATGTAAAAAAGAATAAATCAATAAATGTCTTTTAAAAGACATTTCAGTCGTATATTAAAACTCAGTAGTTGTAATTTGATAATCCTCGGCGTCAAGTAGGGTTTTAGTAAGAGCAATCTCAAGACCACAAATTTGGTACGAGTATTCATTGATGTGGCGATATATGATTCCGGAGCGACCGTCAGTTGGTTTTATTAATGATGCAGTCACATTTATTTGACAACGAAAGGTAACGCCTTTGTAAAAAATGCAAGGTAGATTTTAATGATATGTCTTTATTCCTGGTGTAAGTTTACTTATTCTTATTACTTCATTCCGGGTGCTTTATACATGGCTGTCTAATGGATATGTTTCATTGATAAGGAAATTCATATCAATGGCAGTTTGTACACACGGATGACATATATAAGATTAATGATAATGGTATACTCACAATTATATTTATGTAAATCTAATGTTATTTTATTGAATATCTATACAATCTGTAATGAGACGAATATTAATGCGGGCATATAGGCCATCGGATAACATTCCGTGATTTCTTGATGACTTTTAATCTTTTTTATATAGTCAAATGTACCATCAAACTAGCCAAATATACCAATAAACTATGATAGTGGATAGTGGTTTGTTCTTTAATCTATTAGGCACCAGTATACAGCGATGGAGAAAGGCAAAAGACAGGTTATAAAGTTAAAGTTTCCGTATAATTTAAATAACTATTCTGTTTGTAAGCGACACTTTCATTGGTCGAAAAATTAGTTTATACCTGTGTAAACCAAAAACTTGCGCGGAGCACATGGTTAATTGCCATATAACATCATGATTTGTACTTGCTTTCGTTTTGTTTCACTTGATTTGCGTATATGACGTAGAATATTCGTGTATAAAATTCTTGGTTCATACATTCATAAACTAAATATTATGTATAATGTTTCCTTAAATAATACACATATAATCAAACTTGTTTCCCGAGTAAATGACGTGATTCATTATTGGCTTTTAAAATTACAAGTATGTTTTGTATTTGTTAAAGTATGCATGTGCAGTGCAGGAAAAACTTTCTATTAATCAGTTTGTTTTTTAAACTCTAAATCACCCGTCTCTACATTGACAGTGAGGAAATATCTAATTACAACTATTCAATCATATCTTTTATATTGAATATGAACAAATGTTTTTTACAGTCAGGAAAGCCACTATATAGGAAGGATAAGTTACTTATGTACAAATAAAAGATGTACGTGAACTGCTTTAGAAATTCACGTACATAATATACTAGTCTATAATCAAAACACGCTCCTCTTTGAAATTTTGCATTGGAAACTTAAATCTTCAACACTATTAGCTGTAATATGTGACAGTCTTACTTCCGTTAACTAAGATTTAAAAATATCGAGATTACCCTCCCCATGCCAAGGCGTCAAGCACAAGAGAGTCGAGTTATTCGAGTATAATAATGTACAAAATTAGAGGGGAACCAAATGGTTTGTTCACTAGAATCTTGATAAAACACATATTTCAGACATTGTACAAACTTAAGTTGTGAATTAACAGGATATGGTAGGTTCTTACAGTTAATTAACAGGAAATGGTAGGTTCTTACTGATAATTTACAGGAAATAGTAGGTTCGTACTGTTGATCAACACTATTCCTATTGTTCTACATACACACATTAACACTATATTCCATTTCAAAAAAAAAATACGTGGAAGACGTGCTGAATACGTCATACTTTAAAAAAAAATTTAAATGCTTCACATAATCTAAATTTTTAACAAATATTATGCTATCAATATTAGATGTATCTTTACAGATATCTTCTTTCACTTAACTTCAATGTGACAAAACTTCATAAAGCCCCTTTAGAAAGTTAGAGGTATCAAATGTTAGAGCGTGTGTTTCGGCAGAATTTAATTAAACACATGTCAAAGGCAGTTAATGTTTATAGGCCTATCAGGTAAAACAGAATGTCGATTCCAGCAAATGCATTTTGTATTTTAATATGAGAAATAAAGATCATATATGATAAAGAACAATCGAGGTTGAGCAATATAATGCAAGAGGCAGCACGAGGGTGAAAAGGTCGAGGCGGCGGTGCAATGTATTTCGCGTCAGTTGGTGATGTATGTTTCCTACGAACGATTTGTATCTTGCAGCGAAAGGTGCAAAAGTTGTCAATGTCGAAGATCAAACTTGACAAAGATAAACTTATCGTTTAGCCAATATATCTTAACTTTTTATAGATATTTTATGGTCTAATTGAACATTTTAACCGTTTTATAGCGCTTTAACTGCCTAGCATAATACAGAATTATTTCACGGCATAACCCCTTCTGTATTTTATTCTATTGTATTTTGGAGATGTTTGCTGCCACAATGGTTATTAAATTTTTAATATTCCATATTTCATGTTTATTATGAATTTTGAGTAAGTTATAAAATTTGGTGGTACCTCACACGACTAGATCGCATGTACTAGAAACAATGGGTTCTCTCTTCTGTAAAGGAGTAAACGTCGTGCTTGATGACAATTTTACTTTTGCAAAATACAAAAGTCAATTGGTCTTTTTTTACCGAGCTTTCTTTCTTTTCGACGTGTTTCTACCACTTACTTTCGGGGGTATTATTTATCCCTTTTTGTTGACCGCCCTTAAAATGTTGCATATACTATCTTATTCTATCTTATTTCACTATATCCTTCCACAATACGTTTATTAGGCCTTTTACGTTTATGATGATTGTCATGCAGCTATGGAAAAATCACATTATTTTAGTTTAACATGGAGTCAATAGACAAAAAAGATCTAAGCATGCAGTATAGATTTTGAATCGGCTGTTTTTAATAAAGTAAAAAAAAAAAATTAAAAACAGGAAGTCCTTGAAAAAGAACTATTTCATTGCGACAACGCATTAATAATGATTTCTTCTCAAGTATTGATTTCAATGTTAGCAATGGTAAAAAAATTCATTTAGAAATAATGTTTTTTGCATTCTTCCGAGTTTTTTTGTATCGATATCTTGTATTTCGGAATATCATTTCTTTTCTCCTTTTCTCGATGTTTTTCTTAAATTTATTTTATCATGCAGTACTTAGTAGGTTCGACGTGAGATGTATCTTAAGTCAATCCTTGTTATACAAGCATGTAATTATTATAAATGTTACTTTAATACTCGTGTATCATTTTATCTCATTTAAGAAACACTAGTAATACGCTTTGACAAGTGTAGGATCAGTGTACAAGTATCAGACTACATAGGTATATCTTCAAGTGTTCTCTATTGATCACTATGTTACCTGATATGGTTATCTTAATATTAAACGTTTCTTAATGATACAGCACATTTTATGTAGTTAAAGAAGTTACAAATATCTAATATGATTTGTGGAATTTACAAGCGATTTAATAAAAGATCGGCTTACAAACCAAAAACTGACATTAAACCGTCGTTGGATATGTAATTATGAAAATCAAAACAGAATCCTTCACGCAGTGCCAGGCACGACCAGAAACGTTTACGCCATAGCTACATCCTGATTCGACTCGAGGAAATCATTCATCACATCATGAACAAATTTAAAATTCATGTAAGACTATACTTGATATGCAGATTTTGAAATATTAAGGAACGTATTGCGTTAAATGTGGTCATTTTATATAAAAACACACCCGCATATGATCAAATCGTCTACTTTATGTTAATTCGTTATTTAAGTCGTAAATTTAATCGTGCATGTAATTCAATACAGATACTTAATATAATAATTAGTTAAAGTATTAAAGCATTAAATCACGGAGGCAGATATTAATTAAGATATTCAGATATATGTACTGAGTACCCTTTTAACGCATGTACATTTTCTTTTGTTTATTTGAAAGAAACGTTTTACAATTCCTAATGATAGTAATTCATTTATCGACCTTGCGCATCTTCAATATGCTCTAGTTGTGACTTTACCCAATGTTGGACACGGAGAGTCATCTTCGAAATGTTTAAAATAATTCACCTTTGTACAAATAAACATTCATGTAGAATTTAAAACGTGAATAAGTAGCTATAATTCAATGCCTTTTTTATGTATCCTTTTTTTGTTTCACAATTGACGATTTATTGTCTACTTCAAGTAAAAATTGTATATCAGCTCAATAAACGGTCATATATACGTACAGTTATCAAGCTTCTTGTTTTTCTATTAGTTTTGGATTGTATACGATTTGACATGTGTAATTAACGAGCCGAGACACGTTATTGTGACAGTCGACATGCGCTTTGCCATTCTGTGTGGTGCTGCAGCTGATTTGCTCATCACTTGAACGGTCTATTGAGCATCTATCATACACTGTGCAGTGTTTGGGTGTAAATGTTCCCATTGTTTTTGTAAGCCGTAAAATCCAAGACATAAATCCGGAAAGCATTAAATCACTCAGAATGCATCAATCGTGTTTGTCAGGTTGTGAATTCTTTTGACCAGCAGTTAAAATGTCCAACGATAAGACGGACAAACTAGAAAGGTAAAACGTAACAAGAAAGTTATAGGAAAAATCTAAAGTAACCAAAGATCAAATAATTATATAAAGCCAAAATCAGGTACAAATTAGTAATGATTATTTAAAGTGATTTAGGGTAATTTTATCCCCACCCTAACTTCCTTTTATGTACCCTCGGTGTTTTTTGTGGGGTTTTTTTTTGTGAGGGGGGTATTAAGTCATGTCTACTTTTGGTTTATCATTACTATATTCATTTGATGTGGGGCCCCGTTGATGGCGTTTCTTTTAGACATGTTATGATAAACATGTCCCTTGCACACATTTTATACGTTTTATTTCTCATTTTATTTTATAAACTCAAAGTGTGTACATTAGTTTGAAATACAATTACAATTGCATAAATTAATATACAAAATGTGAATAACGAAAGCGTTACAATCTTTTAAATATTTTATTTTCGCATTCTCCCTTGTATGGTGCAAGTATATACTTTTATGTGCTTTATCTTAGATTGAAGTCAGGGTAATGATTTTTGAAGTAATCACTTGATATACTGATTGATTTACTCCAGTAGTACGATGTCGTATCATTTAGCTTGTTTAATTCTTCATTATTTACCCAAGTTATGTGTCGAGTGCAATGATCCGAATATACACATTAAGATCAAACAAAAACTATAAACTTCTTAATTGCTCATTAGACCAACTAATTATCTTTTCTTTCACAAACAAGCCGTGATATTCCACTCAAAATGAAATAAACCCGATGTTGAAAATGAAACGAACCAACGCGCACAGATAAACGATCCGACATATTAACGATGTGTAAAATCCGGAACCGACTGCGCTCACCGATCCGGAAAGCTAACAGATTATCAGGTGACTGTTAATTAACCCTTTGGGTGTATCATAAACTTAGGGTTTGTTTTGAAAAGTTACGGACGACAGTAATTGTGTATCACTTGCTATCGAGATAACATCATAACTCATATATTGCGAAATAATTATGAGTATGAAATAGTTGACGGTGGCGTTTGTGTACAATGGCATATTTATGGGACAATAAGACAACACCGGATTCTAGGTTGATATTGTTTCACTTTACACCAGATATTGCATTTTTTCGTTTATTGATATGAGGCTGCAACATACCAATGAATGAGGGCTAGTAAGATATAGTTTAAATCTGATTGGTGTTAACACAATAATTACACGTAGTGGAAAACAACAATATCATGAAACAAATAAAAGCATACATAATATATGGCCAACATTAAAAAAAAACAAAACAAAACAAAAAAAGTCGAAAAATTGAGAACCAAGATGTTATTTAAAAAAAAAAGTCTATCAGCATAATAAATCAATGCGAAACGGGGAATATGCTAGGATATGCACAGGAAATACAAATAAATAAAAGTATTACAAAATTGTTAACACCAAGAAACTCGTAAAAAAGCGAAACTATGCATGTTTCAACGTTTCAATGCATGTGTCACCCGCCATGATGTTCCCGATTACTCCTAAGAGACATGGGTACAGCCATGTATAAACAAACCTACCAAAAATATCTAACACTCCACTATTTAAGTTGTGTGAAAAGGACAAAAAAAAATTGTATTCACAGTTTCATCATGTAGGCTTTAAGCATAAGTACATACTAATATAGATAAGTATTGTATTTGAACATGTCTACATTGATACCTACATGTGTTTTTCTGGAGGCAAATTTCGATTAGTCCTAAAATCGTGAGAAAGCTTGGTAATACAACAATTATCTACCTGTCTGTTCACATTAAACAAGTGAGATATGGCATCCTCAAGTTATGTCCTCATATAAATGTGTGTTGTGTTTAATCGACTGGTTAAACTTTCATATCTATTTTCTTCCTTTAAGGTGAAATTCCTATTATAATCTAACCATTTATGTTAGAACAATAATCTCCCCTGTTCTATGTCATATAAAGTAATGATAAGGACCAACAGATGTCGCCCTAGGCAGCATATGTCAACCACCAGCGAGGACATTATCCACAAATTGTGGTTTTTATAATTACTTAATTTGAAGATTTTACACGTTGTTAGATAATTCCACATGGACAAGTAATCAAATGTAATAAATAAAGTTTGGATTATAAAACTAATCTTACTTGAAAGACACAGTCAGAGCTAAAGACATTAGCAAAGCAACAAAAGCCGCATCAAACAATTCAGCACCGGAATAAAAAGGAATTACACAATTAACAACAATGCTCAAGACTGGTTATTCACGCGGATCGATTTGGGGCGATCACCCATCACGAAACCTGACGTGAACAAGTGTTTATAATAGGGTCACCAAATCAGACAGGTTGAAGGGAAGAGACCAGACAGAAAATCAATACGTCCTTCGGAGGAAACGCTAAGCTGGTGGTCCCGAATACAGGGATTTTTAATCCCCCGGCACATAAAGATCCCCATGTAAAGTTCGATAGAAGGGAAAGCGGAAACGCCGTTACATGGGCTCGTCCTTCTTTCTGAACTATCCCTCTTGCTTTTTTCTGTTCCGGGCGCCGCTTCTTTTCCTATCCTATCGTCAAGTTGGTTTTTCTCTTTTGGTCTTTTGTCACGATATCGGTGGAATATTCTTGAAGTGACGTTAAGCCCTAATTAAACAAACAAACAAACCATCAGAATGTACCGACTTAAATCAGGATAGTGATTCTACAAAACCTTCAAGAAGCTAATCTAATTAAGAAAATTGACATTTACAAGAAAAAAAAATCAAGACTATTCATCGTTTCAGACACTGGCACGTATGGATCATATACAGATCAAAGGCAAATGGATATAGCAGCAAGGCAAGTTTACCCAAAAGAGTATTATGTGTACACAGGTTCGATCACCATTCGACTATCAGCTTTTTGTTAAAAAAATTATTGACTACAATAAATCCACCATTAAATAGTCTTTTTACACTACAAGAATATTTATGATTCTTAAATATTGAAGAAAATAATGAATGACCCTATGGATGTCTACGCAGCCTTCTAAATATCATTAATCTCTTCACCAACCACTGGACATTTGTGTATGTCAAACGGAAAATGTGCGAGACTCTTACCTTACATTAGCGTAGAAAGAATTCAAACTATGTGACGAGCTTCCTGTAATCTTATCCAAGGTCATAATCTGTTTAAGAGCGCCTGGCTTTAGCATACTTTTAACTCAATATGGCTAAAACCTGTCCTTGTGCGATAAGTTACGACCTATGGTATTGACTTTATTTTTCGGACACTGAAGCATCAGAGAAAAGCAGCATTTTTCAGTATTTGGCATCCGTTTCCTCTGTGCACCACGGCAATTTATCAAACACTTTTAAATGAACGGAAGGTACGACATATTTTGGGTAAGAGAGGTTATTGGTGAGTTTTTGTTGCCTTGCTGTTTTGTCTTTCTGGTATTTGCGAAAAGAATTGAAAATATCATAAAATGACTTAAAATCATATTTAAATATACACACATTTTTAAACTGAAAAGGACAACCAATAAATATGATATCTCTTAAACACACACACACACACACACACACACACACACACACACACGCAGGCACGCGCACGCACGCAGAGCAATTCTCTGTGTGAAAGAAACTCGTGCAAGACTCCAGGCCAAGCTACACATCAACGGACATTCACGAAAAAACCAATTTAGAATAGAGAAGACTTATATAAATTAAAGGCTAGGAAGCAATAAGGATAGTAGAAGTAAAGGGCGAAAACAAAAAAAACCACTACCCAACATAACTACAAAAATGACCTTTTCAACAATTTTATTTTCTTGCACTCAATTTATTAAAAGAGTAGATAAAATCAAGTTTTGTGTAAAGGTATATAAAAACTTATGGTTGCATGATACATGCTGGTGACCTTTTTGACCTTAGTTTTTAAGAGTACGACTGACATTTCAAATTAAAATGTGTACTTCAGATGTAATACAATTTACTAGATAATTGCAACACAATCACTGTAGTAAAGACAGAATTGTAAGGTATGCTCTTTTGAATTAACTCTTGAAATGTCTCTCACTTTACCACACTTCACAACAATTTATCCCTATTCTCACGCCGTAAATACCAAACAGCTTAGACAAGCGTTTATCTTAAAAAAATATTGTTTAAACATCTCCTTGAAGAAACTACGACATATATGTTAATTACAACATAACACGCTTCCATGAACAACTAACAACTTCAAAGATACAGAATAGTGCACCTTAAAGAACAAAATACTCATAACAAATTGTATGTTTTAACATTTTTTACTTTGTTTTTGGGGTAGTCCATTGGTCAATGTCCTCGTGCTGTCGCGGTTTTCAATAATAATTCAACACGAGGCACCGTCTTCTGTCAAAATGTGTGGCGTTATGCATCCACGGCTTATTTCAGAACTGAAGATAAATCATAATGGCAACAAAACTGACTTGTAGTCGGTAAACACGTCACAGTACTCGCACTTTCTTGTTCTTATCTTCAGGTATTAAATAATCTTTTGAGGTTCCTTGCAGGAACGATAAAAAGTCGTCTTTGAATAAGACTTTGCGGCTACACGTAGTAAAATGTCTCATTTGTGACTGTTGCGAGAAGATTGAAAGATACAAATGTCTAATACAAAATAGAGTCACCTACATGCATTGGTACAGTATAGCTTTATTTAAACTAAGCGAACTTGACTCCGTGGTTTACGGTAAGAACAAAGCAACCGAAAAACAGAAATCATATAAATAATACTTGCAGTAAAATGCAGACAATGCAAACATATGTATAACTGAAAAAGTAAATAAATATATTTAATACATGTACATGCGATACACATTTGAGAAACAGAGACAGAAAAGCAGCAATAGGAACTGGAAACAAAAGCAACCGAAACAGAAAAGCAGCAATAGGAACTGGAAATAAAAGCAACAGTGACAGAAAAGTAACAATAAGAACAAGAAAAAAATACCAAAGACAGAAAAGCAGCAATAGGAACTAGGAATAAAAGCAACAGAGACAGAAAAGCTGCAATAGGAACTGGAAACAAAAGCAACAGAGACAGAAAAGCAGCAATAGGAACTGGAAACAAAAGCAACCGAAACAGAAAAGCAGCAATAGGAACTGGAAA
>JAUMGZ010166065.1:0-15615 GCA_032359645.1 Pododesmus macrochisma
TAGAAGAAGCAAATTTAACATCAAATCAGAGCGGTAAAGATAGGGCGACGAGGAGTAAACTCCCCCCCCCCCCTTTTTTTCCTTTTTTGTTTTATAATTATATTAATTATATATAATCAAAGACAGACAGACAGACGGACGACTGACTGACTATTGATAGAATGACTGCTAGACTTGCTAACAATTAATAATGGGGGTGCCCAAATGTATATCAGTCAAGCACATAAATTTAGAATACAGGTAAGTATGATATGCTTCAAAATTATAGCTCTAATATCTCTAGTTCTTTGAAAAACAGATTCAAGAAACAGCTTATGGCGTAAACAGAGGTTTTGCACATATACCTTCAACTGGAGATCCAAAGGGCTACTGGCTAAGATCTATCTCTGTGTATGGAGTGTTGACTATACAATTTTACTTAAGTTGTTCATATTCACACGGAAGTTACGGATTAAAATACAAAAAAAAACTTTTTCTTTTACATTATTGTTCAGCATGATTTTTATTCTCTATGGAGAGTTGACTATATAATTGTACTAAAGTTGTCCATATTCTTACGGCAGTTACGGATTCAAATACAAAAAAACCTTTTTCTTTTACATCATTGATAAGCATGATTTTTTATTCTTTCAAAATATATTAATTTCATGAAATTCCTTAAATGAATAAAGGATTTATCACAAATTTTCTACCCCCTTTTTCCACAATATAAGATCATATGGTATGATTTAAGCAATTTATTTAAAAGAAGATTAGATCAAAAAAAAAGGATGGACCAATGCAATGGCGTTACTTACTCTTATATCGAACATTACATTATCGTTGTAGGACTTTCGTAAACATGTAGTGATAGAAGACTTTCATAGTGTTTGATTTTATTAAAAATGACAGTTAGTTTCTACTTTTTTATATTATTCTAAGCGAACTAAAATTCGTTTTTTCATATGCATGTACCTGTAATCAGGAATATTAACCTATTCCTGAAACATTAACCACGCAGCTTTGGCGTCCATTTAATAAACCAGAAATGACCTTTGCAAAAGACTTAACATCACTCGCAAGTTAATCTTTTCTAACCAAGTAATAAAGCCGAGATCCTCCTTAATACATTTCACACAGCTGTTCCTAGAGACTTAATATAAAAACGACAACATTAACACCTGCATATTACAACGTATTCTTCTAATATAGAAACGAACCTATGTGGATAATATGCCCAGCTTGCTTTATAACATGTTTCCGCATTTGTCGAATGAAATTCAAGTTTATTAAAATAGACTGGTTATTTCCCTTGATTTGCTTCTTTGACTCTGCTACACAAATTTCGTATAACGGAGCGCAGCCCTGGTGGGGAAAGAATTGAACAAAGGGAGAGAACCAGTCTAAATATTACAAGGTGTGTTATTTCATCGTATAAATAAGTCGGACATGTGTGCAAGTCTTTGTGGAAAACGTAACATACATTAAGGTAAAAATAATCTTCTGGAATTTAAAACAAAATTTATTCTTTCTGTTTCAGAGACACTAGGAAACACTATCATGATAAGACAGGAATATAAACGACAATGGTATCGGTCACGATGTAATGAAGGTCCCCATGACATAGGGGTACCATCTCTCTTCAAACACATACAAAGTCATTGTTTTGATCATCGTTCAGTTTTTTTTTATTTCGCTCCATATTGGATTGGCGGAAGAGAGTAACTTTGACACGTGAATAAACTCACAATAGACAGAACCTACTGTGAGGGTGGTCAGGTGTACATTTTTTAGTCAAACATCCCTACCCTGCCCATCTCAATAAAAGGTCTGAATAGTCATTTCAAGTTTGTTTTAGAAAAATTAACAGTCAAAATTGGGCCACATCAACAGGTATTTAATTTCTGAATCAATAATATAACTCGTATTTGTTTATGATATAATTGTTAAAGATCTTACTTATAACAATAAAAACAAAAGAATTGCAGATGAATCTTGTGATTTTTATTCTTCAGTCAGTCAATTTTAATAATAGTCATTCCTAAAAGTTCTGTACAAAGAATTGACACATTAAATGCAAGTAGTTCTGAATGTAAATCAATGTGTAGAATATGCCATTACAATAATTACATGTTTACCTGACTAGTTGTACAGTTATACTATGTATTCGGCGTTGCTTCATATATGTTCCCTTGTTGGTATAGCCAACCGCATAGGATAGGAATAGTATAGGAACCGCACTGACCTATTGAACTCTCTTCTACCAATATCAAACAACAGTAAATTAACGGTATATATATCCGTCGTCCTGTTAATTATATTACCGGTACACACCGGTTTTCCTATTAATTATATTACCGGTAAGAATCTGTTTTTTCTATTTATTATATAACCGGAACACAAACCCGTTTTCTCTTTGTGCTCTTTCAATAGCAGGGGTACTAAACACGTGACCAAAACGGATTTTGTAAACGAGAGACTACACAATTGAACAACTCGAAAAAACATTTTAAATGAACAATATTTGCCGTCAAAGCAAAATGTTGGTCGGCTGAACAAACATTTTTTCACGCTGATAAAAAACGTTTGAATATGCAACGAAGGTGGACAGGGATTTGTATGTACTTTAGTAAGGAGTACACATTCTTTATGTAAAACGAGTAGTGAGAATAACATATGAATATATATAAGCTTAAACTTTTTACTTTAAACTATACTTGCATACTGCACTTCAATGATACATCATACTCATTTATTTACATATAAATGTTAAATACATGTAACACGTGCAGGAAATGTTAGAAGTATACCCCAATGTAGCGGTTAATTGATGGAACACGGCTTAGGCGAGAGTCGTGATAAGAACAATACGAAATTATTGTATGACTACACATTTCAAGCGAATTTTTTTGAAGAATCACATTTTCATAAAACTTGAGCTGCGTTGAAATTTTGAGATTTGTCCTATTGAAGATTACTTTGAACGAATTAACAGGTATTGTAATAAATAGTAGGATATAAGAAATACTTCTAGCTGAAAACTTCGAAAATCACCACATATTCGGTCTACATATCGTCAATGAACTTGATTTTGTCTTCATATCAGTCCAAACTGTTTGTTTCGTGTACAATTGAACTACAATATGGAGGTTAGAACTCAATTTTCTTGGAAAAATATAAAATGATATAGTTAACACTTGATTGAAAGACGGATAATGTTAACACTCAAATTATCTAAAGGAGGGAGTTACTTCATGTACATATACGTGATGACCGTGGCATTCAGATTCAAATTTATAAGTACATAGCTGTGAGCAAACTAAGCGATGTCAACTTATTTGTGACAGCCTTCGAAAAATTCAAAGATGATTTGATTTAATCTGCAATTAATTTCAGTAAATATTTTTGATTGTTTCGATTCTTTTAAAATGACCATTTTGGAAAACAAATTTGCATATTGTTTTTGCTGTTATTTATTTCCTTTAATTTGTCAATAAAATTATTAATATTCAAGAATTTGGAAAGGTAAGACCATCATGTAGTTCAACATACAAAATTACAAACTAAACTGCGGTAAAAAGTAACCAATATATAATCTATAAAAGAAAACCCCCAATTCTCTGTGTGAGAGGACTTTGATCAAGATTTCAGGCCTAGCTTCAAATGAATAATTGCAGGATTAAAGGATTTTATATTATAAAAATAGTTTCATGTCCCGTTATTTTTCAATTGGGGAGATATCAAGAAAACAACATCTATGAAATCATTTCGTTTCATGAAAAGAAAATCAAGATGGCATCCGTGGTCCATTTCAATATATTTTTTTCTGTCCTAACATTTTAGCATGCATTATACCTAGCACAAGTGGGTGTGATATCGATAAAAAAAACTTACTCCAATTAGTTCAATTACACAAGACACAAACATTTTTTTTTTTTTATAGTTTTGACTAATATGAAGAAAAAGGAAGTGTGGTGACGATATGTAGACCGAATGTGTGGTGATTTTCGAACTGTGAGTATACTATATGTTTCAGATATGTTTGAGGTGTTTGCAACAACCATACAAGACTAGAACATATAATATGTACCAAATGCAAGATACTAATTACATTCCATTGGCTATGTTGAATATCTGAGATATTGGATAACAAGAAGAAAACAGCTTTGAAGTACTACGAAGCGGTGATTATTTTCGCCATATTGAGTGTTGCAAAATATTTTTTTGTCATGTGTTCAGTACCCCTGGATAGGTTGATATATTAAACAACCTAATGGCTGTCGCGATTAAATCCCGTAGTCGAAACAAATGCTAAATGATAAGTTGTACGTCCGGGTTCGATCCCCAACAAGTACACATACTTTTTAAAATACATGACAATTATGGGGTCTCCCTTTTTAGTGGTCGATTTTCAAAGGATATCACAAATATATGCATGTTCAACTAAACAAAAATGGAAGCAATTGTGATGAAATAAAAGCCTTTGAAAGAGGATTATCAAATAAAAAAATTTGAAAGATAATGATCAAATATAAACACTTGAAAGATGATGATCAAATGAGAGCCTTTCAAAGATGATGATTAAATAAACGTAATTGCTAAAAAATGTTTAAAAAAAAGTATTTTGATCATATTAAGTAAAAACACTAAAGGTTAGTGTGAGCTAGTTTGAAAGCAATGTTGAAATAAGTACTTTTTGTCTAGGCTCATTAGAATAGTGCATTCGTCATTAAGTTATCAGGGCAACCTTGCACTTTAAGAAATGTACTCGAAGTGCATCTGTATGTCTTGAAGTTATATGTATATATATAGATATATTATATATGTTACAGTTTGCTTTGTACTTTAAAATACTTGGATTGACAGATGTGTGTTTGTCATATAGGCAAGGAGCTTGTGGGTAAATAATGAACTTAACAACTGACTTTTGGCTCTCTCTTGTACACATGTACTTTACAACTGACCGTAGTCGGGAGGTTTGAGTATCTCAATAATATCGAGAGCTATCGGAGTTTATGTTTCTGGTAAAGTCATCTGAGTCAGACAGTTTAGAAAACAATCGGTACAACCTTCGAAAGGGTATGCTAGGCTGGCGGTCCCGTCATGCAGGGTATTTAGCCCCCTGATACAATTTACATCGCCATGTAAAGTTTAAAATACAAATATGCGGTAACGCCGTTGCATGGAATGACCCGTTTTTCTAACCTATACCTATTGCTTTGATTTCCCGTTCTGCTTCTCTTTCTTTTCTGTTCTATTGTTTGGTTGCTGTTTTGTCTTCAGTCATGATATCGGTTCATATACGATGTACTGTGGTAGTGAATTCAAACCCGAAATAATCCCTTCCAAAAAATAATCATAATTTGCCATTTTAAAAGGGTCTATGAAGCCGTTAGTATTGTGTCTAGGTAATTTTATTTACTACTTAACTTGTGATAATAATAAAGACCAGGAACAGAGCTAAAACATGTCATCATTCATTTGTTTACAGCTTATAGTCTTTTAAATTCTCTTGTTGTAATATATGTGAAGATATATGGGCCATTTGTATTGAATGTAGATCTAATAGTATTGAATATGTTGTAATTATTTACCTAATTATTATTGTATATTTGTGCCAATGGTATTCAATAACGCTCCTTAAGAAGAGTAGGCGACGCACCGTTGCATGGGTCCATCCTTCTTTCTGTACTATCTCTATTACTTTCGTTTCCCGTTCCTGTCGGCGCTTCCCTTCCTGTCTTTTTGTTTTGGTTCTTCTCCTATGGGTCTTTTGTCACAGTTTCGGTGAAAGATTCTGGAAGTGGTGTTTAGCCCTAATTAAACAAAAAAATTAAGCATTCGTAAATATTTTGCATTTGTATTCAATACTCTTTGAAACAACCCTTACCCATTTTTCAGGATTTTTTTTATACAATACAACACCATTGTTGCATACAAATACAATTTATTTCCTTTCATCATAACTGAACTATTTATTCATTTCTTACTCTCCTTTACATTATCGCGAGCACCTGGTTTCGCTTCTAGGTTTTTAATAGAAGTTCGTGAAGTTTCAATTTTAAGTTAATAAATTTATATTTGGTTCATTTTTCTGTGGGCGTCCAACGTTTTCTTATTGTTTGCCAATGTTTATTGATATACGGCCTTAGAATATCGTCTTTGTTTTTCGATTTACTATTTAACTTCATCTTTACTCTCTTTATTTAAAAAATAAACCTCAGTTGTAAGTGTGTGAGTGTGGTATTGTATGTTATGATTAAGAAAGGAAAATGTGAATGGTTCAAAATAATGGGTGTATGAGAACCAGTCATATGTATTGATTGATATTTTGATTATTGTGTTTATATTGTAATCATGAAGGCCAGAGCCCCATCTCCGATTCATGAATGTTGCTGGGGTAATAATAAAAAAAAATACAGATGATGATTATTATTATATTAGAGTTTAACGTCACGTTCAGAATATTTCACCGCTGTAGCGACAAAAGACCAAAGGAGAAAAAAACAAAAGATAGGACAGGAAGAGAAGCGGCGACAGGAACGGGAAATAAAAGTAATAGAGATAGGCAGAAAGAAGGATGAGCCCATGCAACGGCGCTTCCGCCTACTCTTATATCGAACTTTACATGGGGATCTTTATCGTGCCAGGGGGTAAAAAATCCCTGTACACGGGACCGCCAGCTTAGCGTCCCCTCCGAACCGAAGGACGTGCAGATCTTTGTCTGGCCTCTGCCCTTCAACCTGTCTGATTTGGGTGACCCTACCAGAAACACAAGTTCCTGCCAGCATAGCTCTCCATGTCATTGAGGCGCGTAAACCTCCCGACTGCGATAAGGTGTCTAGCACAGGGAGGTACAGATGATGAAATATTTGAATACAAATGTAGTTGTATTGAATGAAATTAAAGAGTATGCAATAAACATGACAAAATAAACAATACTAACGGTAAATGTACAATGCAAACAGAGAACACATAATACAAATATAAAACTATTGAATACTGCAACAATTGATATGTCATACAAGACAATGAAATACTAACATATACCATAATTCTTATTATATTTGTAACCCTATTATGTAGATATTGCATATGTCAATCAAAAATAACTAATATCATTTAGATAGCGTTTATTTCTGTTTAAACATTTATTGTTTCAAGTAACTTCAGTTTTTTCTCTTTCTGCCTCTCTCTTTCTCATTCGCACGTGGTATATCGCTTTGTTTAAAGTTTGTCCTAAAGCCAGTACTGAATACACTATATATAGCAACCAATTCAGTTCACCACGAGAAGACACGTATACAAACTTATGCACAACAATAATAACGGCATATGATGAGGTTACATTATACACAACCAACATAGTTTAATAATCAAAGAGAACCAAAACAAATGTATCAAGCTCGTCTTTTTCTCCTCTCTCTCTCTTGCTCTCTCCATCCATGTTTCACTATTTTGGTCATAATTTTGACTACGTGCACATCTAATTTTTTGCAAGGTAATTTTATAGTATTGTTGGAGTTTGGTTTTTGTCCTTCGTTACCATTGTGATTTTCACTACCCCCACCCCCTGTTTTGGCTTTGTAGCTTTTGATTTACCGAGGTCTTGTCTTTTCAATTTATATATTCATTTTTTTCAAGCGTTCATTATTGGCGGTTGCTTCCGAGCTAGACCTTGGATTCTGTAAAAGGGTGTCACCGTATTGATTATTTCTACTTAAGGATATTATATTTATTGGGTGCATGTTTCAGTTTGCAATGGTAAATGTTTGCAATCGATAAAACAAAATTTCTTTAACAATTGTCTTATACATTAAAAGTTATAGCCTAACGCTAAAAGTAAAAAAAAATGTATTTGTACAAACAGTATGACTAAAAGTGCAAGATAACACCCGACGATACATTTTAAAGACGTACATAAAACAATAGCCCGAACAAACACATACAGGGCCTATCGCAGGGTTAACGAGACTTCATCGAAACACTTCGTCGACAAGGTCATTCGGTCGACACGTTGTTTAGTCGACAAGGTCACTTTGTCGGTAAACCACATGGTCGAAATCACAATTTTCGACGATATCGTCGATAATATACCGAAGAGTTCAAAATGTTGAAAAAAGTAAACAAATTTAGTCAGAACAAAAATACTCTTTATGTAACACATATTCATATATTGTAGTCAGTTGATACCTTATGTTCATCGCTATTCCACTTAGATAAACATCGTGAGTGCGGACATAAAAGTCTTGCACAATGCGCAGAATTGTTGAGTTCACTCTTTTGACCTTTTGCCTCTGCGAATTTGGTTGAACACTGGCAGCCAATTGATCTATCATAGTCTCTGTATGAGACACTTTCTAATCATATTAACTTTACTCTAATTTGGCGATAGCCAACTTGCTGTGGATGCCAATAAAAAATCATCTTAAACGTACAGACATTTATAATGACATTAAAAAGATTGTCTTGAGCATTGCTACCTCGTCCCTCCTATCGTTTACTTTCCCTGACTCGTCGAACAAGTAGTTGTCTCTTTTAATCCTAATGTCTATCTTTCAATGTCTATTGACCTTTCATTTCATTTTATGCAAAAATATATATATATATACATTTTTGTCATTATATCATACATTAGTGATATGTTAATTACATGCCATCTTGATTAATATGTATGTTTATATGTTATGTTAAGGAGAGGGCTTAGATCATGTTGTTTAAACTTATGCTTCACAACTATGAGACACCATAAAATAAGGTGAATACATAAAATGCAAGTTCAAGGATCCGAGACAGCATACAGAAATACTATGTACATAAAACAAAAGCTCAAACACAGACACGAGATGGCCTTCCGCACTTAACACCTTACAATGAGGTGTATACACAGAATTGAAGTTCAAGAATCCGAGAGCAAATGTACTGGGTACATAAAACAATAGCCCAGACAAAGACACGGAGAAGGCATTTCCGCACTTAACACCTAACAATGAAGTGTATACACAGAATCCAAGTTCAAGGATCCGAGAGCATATGTACTGGATACATAAAATAATAGCCAAGACAAAGACACGGAAAAGGCATTTCAGCACTTCACAACTAACAATGAGATGTATACACACAATCCAAGTTCAAGAATCAGAGATAGCATATATACTGGATACATAAAACAATAGCCAAAACAAAGACACGGAGAAGGCCTTTCCGCACTTAACACCTAACAATGAAGTGTATACACATAATTCAAGTTCAAAGATCCGAGATCATATGTACAGGGTACATAAAACAATAGCTCAATCAAATACACAGAGAAGGCCTTGCCCGCACTTAACACCTAACAATAAGGTGTATACACACAATTCAAGTTCAAGGATCCGAGTGCATATATACTGGGTACATACAACAATAGCCCAAACAAAGTCACAGAGAAGGCCTTGCCCGCACTTAACACCTAACAATGAGGTGTATACACACAATTCAAGTTCAAGGATCCGAGTGCATATATACTGGGTACATACAACAATAGCCCAAACAAGGACACAGAGAAGGCCTTGCCAGACTTAACAAATAACAATGAGGTGTATCAACACAATTGAAGTTCAAAAAAAGAAGATATAGGATCAACAGAACAAACGCTATTGACAAACAAACAATAGCTTCATCAAAAAGTCACCACAAGAACTAACCAGCCAAATGCGACTGTTTATATTTGGGTATTAAAGAATCAGAGAGAGCATATATACTGGGTACATAGAGCAATAGCCCCAACAAAGACACAGAGAAGGCATTTCCGCACTTAACACCTTACAATGAGGTTAATACACACAATTCAAGTTCAAAGATTCGAGAGTATAAGCAATGGGTACCTAAAACAATAGCCTAAACAAAGACACGGAGAAAATGCCTTTCCGTACTTAACACCGTATAACAACGAGGTGAATGCATAAAATTCAAGTTCAAGGATCCGAGAGCATATGTTCTGGGTACATAAAACAAACGCCCAAACAGACACAAAAAGGCCTTTTCGCAACAATCACCTTCCAATATGATGATCAGTGGCTTTGCTTCGGGCCAAGAGTAAGGTCTTTTCACCTATTTAATTGGTAAGACGTCATTTTGATCCTATTTCTTAATGTTTTTTTTCACAAAATCAACGTTCAATGACAGGAGAAAGTATATAATCATGTACCTGCGATAGATATGTTTCTTGAAAACCGTTGCTTCCCGGGAGCGACTAATCATAATTACACTGGTTTTTTTTAACTCGTTCTTGTTGAATACGAGCACACCTTCTTATTACATACGAGGGAGTTAATGAGGCGTACATATCAATCTAATCTTAGATCCACGTAGATCTGGAAGTCTGAGGACCAAGGACGGACTGTTAATCTATCAATCTAATCTTAGATTTCACGTAGATCTAGAAGTCTGAGGACCAAGGACGGACTGTTTATCTACCAATCGTATCTTAGATTTCACGTAGATCTGGAAGTCTGAGGACCAAGGACGGACTGTTAATCTATCAATCTAATCTTAGATTTCACGTAGATCTGGAAGTCTGAGGACCAAGAACGGACTGTTAATCTATCAATCTAATCTTAGATTTCACGTAGATTTGGAAGTCTGAGGACCAAGGACGGACGAGAAGGTAAGAATAATTGATTTCAATATGGGCAAGTTTATATTTGAAAGCTTCCTTTATAGTTGTAACGTACAATTACTCTTTCCGTTATGTCGCCATTGTTTTTATTTTTTTCAAACAATACAAATTAGCTCGAAACACGTTTCAAATCGAAATAGTTTATAGTTTCTATTGTGACTGTGCGAACACCAGACTGATTGGCTTTTCTCTTGAGCATTCATTGTTGACAGTCAAATCGCAGCTAGACCTAGAATGCGGGACGAGGTCCTCTCGCAGTATTGGTTCTTTTTCTTATAGATATTATACATGTATTTATATGTTGAAAATTACAATTTTGACTGCGCGTTATTAAATAAGTCCGGAAAACTACTTAACGTCTTGAATGCTCTATATTTATTGTAGCTGTTATAATTATGTTAGTGTCTGTATATCTGTCATTTGACTCACCTGTTAAAGTAGTAATTCCGAAAAACCAAGACAATATTCTAAAGTCGTAGGTCCATGGACATTGGCAAACACAAGGAAAACGTTGGACGCCCACAGACATATTGACCAAATATACATTTATTAACTAAAATGGAAACATCACGAAATTCTTTAAAAAAAAACTTGGAGCAAAATGTATTACCACCTGTGTGTCATACGACCTTACGTGAAATTAAACTCCCCCAATCACCAGTTTTGGAATGAATATCAAAAGACTCTTGAAAACAATGTTTTAATTCAGCAATCCAAATGATAGTTCAGATAGTAGTTGAAACGGCATGGATCAAATATTTGTTCAAAAAACAATTCCCTTATTAATTTTTGTTTAAATAAACAATTCTTCGATTGCTACTTATATATCCTAAATGATTCTTCCTATTTTAGTCCCTCTAAGATAAAATGAAATGTCTATCTTTGATCATTGATGTTTTGTAACTTTTAAAATTTTGTTCTTAAAATGAGCATTGAACGAGTATAATTTTTATCTAGCACAAAGTGATTTTTTTGCTTGGTTGCATGTAATATTCCTATAACCAGTTTTGGAATGCATATTAAAAGATTCTTGAAAATAATGTTATAAAACAGCAATCAAAATGGTAATTTAGATTGTAATTAAATCGGCATGGATCAAATATTATACAAAAGAACAATCCCCTTATAAATTTTTCTTTTTTTTAAACAAATAAATTTCAGAATACTGCTTATATATTCTAAATAGTTCTGCCTATCTTGGTTCCTATATAATATAATGTTATGTTTCATCTTTGATTATTGATGTTTTGTTACCTTATTTATTTATGTTGATAAAATGCGCATTGTTGGAGAGGGTTTAACTTTTATCGTGCACAAAGTTACTTTTGTTGCTTGGTTACGTGTGGTATTCCAAGAGAACGGTTCCAGTCTTTTCATTTAAAGATATGTTGTGTTTTACATTTTTTATTTATATTTACTACTGATATTAAGATGTTCGTTGTAATTCCTATGATCATTTATATTATTAGACGTTTACTTTAATCCTAGTATTCTATTTGTAATAATTAATGGTCATATTTTATTCCTCAATAAATCATCTATCCCAGTCGTGTATAATAATCATGATTTTGCACGGTTTATTTTTATCGCGGAATTTAAAGTGTGCCACGAAATGTGAGTGCATGCGGGGTCTTTCGATAAAACGTCTTGCTAAATTACGTCTGGCGTCAATTCAAGGATTTCAAATTTGTCAATTTCTTTAAATTAGTTTTAGTATGTAACTACATGTATACAATTGCCGTACTGATATGCCTTGTCAAACTGTGCGTTACTTGTATAGTATAAAGTAACTTGTTTTCTAAGAAGGCGGCTCCAGTCTTTTGTATAAGATATTCTTGCTTCCATTAATGACGGCAGCTTTGAGCAAGATCTGGGGTTCGGGACGGGTTGTGTCACACAGAGTTTTGGCTCTTTCCTTTTATAAATATCATATTTGTCGGAGGCATGATTCAGATTGCATTTTTGCATTCTTATTACCTGGGTGGTTGCCTCTGCAGGTGACCTAGCCCCGAGGGTAGCCAGCCACAACCTATGAGCCATTGCTGTGTGTGAGGCACGCCGTCATTTATTCCCGATAACGTTCTGCCAGTTAGTTTCGGACCTAAAAAGATACAGTTTTATCCTTACCTGTATTCTAAATGGTTGTGTTTGATGCATATTTTGGCTTTCTTTAATGTAAGTAAGTCAGTCAGTCAGTCTGTCTGTCTGTCTTTATATAATATTTAGTTCTATATATCTATTATAACATCACCTTTGCTTTTGAGAACTGGGTTGTTCAAAACACGTGTCCAGAGGAATACGTTTAAAAATCCTGTTTTAATTACGCGCACATTTAAATTTTGGCAAGACAGTTTTGTATTATTATTGGGTATTTGTTTTGTACATCATAACCATCGTGACTTTTTGTGTCACTGTTTCCCCTTTGGCTTTGTAGCCTTGATTTGCTGAAGTCTTGTCTATTCAAAATTAATTCTTCTCTTGCGTCCATTCATGACGGCAGCTTCGAGCAAGATTTGGGGTTCGGGACGGGTTGTCTCAGACAGAGTTTTGGCTCCTTCCTCTTATAAATACCATATTTATCGGAGGCATGATTCAGATTGCATTTTTGTATTACTCTAAATTGTAGCAAAACATACTTTAGGTATGTAAATGTCCCGTTTGAATCTCTGAAGCCTTTTTTTATCCATAAATTTTTGACAAGATTTGTCATTGAGATATGTAGGAGTTGTGTTATTGAAAATTGTATGCATTAAAACTGCTCTACTGTTTTGTCAACGGATGTCTAGCAGCTAAATAAGTGTTTCATTATTACATGCAATATAAAAACCAGGCGTTTAATTAAACATTTGCTAAATTTTACAATTCCAGTTTAAGATTAGTATGATATACAACAACATCAGAATATTGTTAAACAGTCGATACAAAATTGTACTTAACGTTATCAAACATATTGGCGTTGTATCTACCTCGAACATTCCATTACAAAAATCCACCTTTGGATTTAAAAACCGAGCATCAATGTGAAAAAAAAAACTGACCGTCAAGTTGGAATGAACAGGCTAGCATCCCCAATACCACCTTGTATGATCGAAACGCGGCCACTGTGATTCCGTGTCGTTTGATACTGTGATTCTCCTATGGGAATTTACTATAGGCGAGAATACCAGGTATGTTAATTATTTATTTTATTTTCTTTCTTTGAAATCATTTTGTTTGAAAAAAAATGTCCGTTGCAGTAGGAGAATGTCTAAAGAATTATTCCATACCAAATATATCTGCTAAAAATTTATAGTTAAATGCAAACACTTCATGAGATCCCCGATTAACGCAAACATTTTGATGAAATTCATCGAATTTAATTTTTATCCAAAAACTTACCGGATTATGTTCCAGGCGAACATATTGGATGAAATGTTTGTTATCTTAACCATTCATTTTATGTTTTTCAAAAATTTTAATATAATTATCAAGGCCGAAATCGATCGAAAATTGAATAGAAACGCCTGGTACTGTGTTTTCAATACTAGGACACGCCGGATGCAATCATTCTTGGACTTAAAATTGATTGAATATTGCTACATATGTGCTGTTTTGATAAAAACTTATACATGTTTATTGCGCACTTTTTTCTCACACAGAAATAGAAATGAAAACAATCTACAAGAGTAGTTGCATTTAGTTGAAATTTCACCCCAATGTGAAGTTTCACCGGATTATCTGAGTTTTCTCGAGGGAGCACGTGTTCGATTTCTTTCAATAGATGTTCTGTTGAATGGTCAACCAATCTTCTACGACTTCGACATAATTGATTTCTGATTGACAGGATTGGCAGCGACCATGTAATTGATATGGAGTGTAGGATTTTTGACCAAAAAACGGTTTCGGCAGAAAACGCAAAATCAGAATCGGAGATGGACTGCTATATTATGCAAAAAATAAAGCCATTTCGCACGCCTTGCTGCCAAATGTTTTGGAGATTCGTAAACAAAAATTGTCCTTCTTTATTGCACAACATGTTGTGAATGGAAAATATGTTTTGCTCCCGAAGTATAACTTCAGTCTTACTTTCTAAGCTTATCGACCTATACACTTTGATCGTATTTTGATATGCTTTTTTCCAGTCTCGGTATCTTACATATAATTAGAATACCATCAATGTTAATAGAGATCTTTTCATTCTAATAAAAAATATCTTAATACGCGACAGTGATAGCTGAATTCCGAAAGGATTTAACTTCGTTATGAATGCCGACGTCTTCATTAAGAATGAGGATACTACAATTCTGAATGTAGATATATTTATTAACATTGAAGATATCTCAATTATTTTCCGTAATTCAGATATGTTTATAACTTCAGTTAAGAGAGATATTTGCGCGATAACTGAGTGATAAGAGCGTCCGCTTAGTGTTAGCGGGTTTGTTCCGCAGCCGCGTCAAACTTAGACGTCAAAACAAGGTAAACGTCTTTCTATCTGCTAAACGCTCAGCATTTCTGGGTAGGATAAGGTCTGGTTGACCAACTGCCAGGATAATGTGACCGAGTAAAGTATCATGTCAATGTGTCTTTGGTGTGATATTTCTGTGAGACAGCACTATAAAGTCGCCATAAGTGCGCACTGTCACAAGCAGACAACGTCTCAATATGACCTAGACATGAATTAAAAGGACGTTTAACCCCAATGAAACAAACAAACAAACAAACAAACAAACATTCAAGATAACAAGAATAACCAACACAGCCTTATATATATGCGTATTTCAAAACTACATACACTGGGCGTGGTATACTACGTGCTTTTTGTACACATTATTACAGCCACTGTAAACTATCGAAAGCTGAATTTTTTATTGGTTTTCTTGATGGTTTTGTGGACTTTCGTACGTGAACGTCCAAGTGAAACTTCACATTGGAATGAAATTTCAACAAAATGCAACTACTACTTGATATCGCTGTATTTAAGGAATTACAAACGA
>JAUMGZ010166076.1:0-15615 GCA_032359645.1 Pododesmus macrochisma
CTAACCAGACAGGCCATATTGAATGTTAAGTGTTGCAAATGTCATCTGATCAGGTCACTATACTTTGTTTGGTTGTGAGTCAGAATCGCGGGAAACCATCCCACGAGAGTGTATAGGCATTCGTAGAAAGTTAGTAATCTCATTTGCTTTCTCATGACATTTACAACGAGTAATTAAGCACTGGGCTATGTAGTTATGAAGCCCAGATGGCCATTGACTCTCTCGGACTATCTACCGTTAATGTCCAACTTCAACTGACTGACTCTTACAACAATTACTATCTAACATGTCTAACGAGCTTGGAGTACAGATCTAGCGGTAGCAACTGTGATTTGTCACCTTAAAATAATAGCGCTCAGGTGGTGGCCTTCTTTTTTTGGTTGAATATATAGAGCTATCCTAGCTACCCCTTTTAGTATTGAAAGTTCTTGGTTGATCCTATTTCTTCTTGTTTTGATTTTGCAATTGGAGCGTTTGACAAACAATCAGAATTGCACAGATACTGGTATTAGAAACACAAATATATTGGCAGCTCTGTGACTGTCACCGCTTTGCTGATTCACTGTCAACCGACTTATCAACAGCTGATAAACGTGAGTAGTCTTCAAGAACACAAAATACTCTAAATTTGGAAGCATAATACATCTTATATTTTTGACAGTTATAACAGTCAATTTAAATGATCCCGTTTTACATTTCTGCAGAGTTTTGTTTCAAAAATTCTGTTGATTCCTGTTGTAAACTAATTTAAAAAAGATCATTCTTTCACCTGTTCAAAAACTCCGCCATTTAATAAGTCACGTGGTTTCCTGTGGAACTCTTCTTTACTGAGGTAGGAAAGTAAAAAAAAATTGTCTGCAGTTTTCCATTTTTTACGCTGTTAATATTATTTCCCTGTCAACAGCAGGACTTTGATCCACATCTTCACTTGGTTCGATGTATTTCACATGTCTGAATCAATTTCTTTAGTTGTTTTGCGATTTGAAATCGCAGACAACAAAGAACTCCCAGAATTCATCAAGTATACAGGTAAAAGTGTGCCCTAGAATCAGTGGAAAGTTTCAAAATACTGTTTCATTGGCAGTGTGAAGATGTAATGACCAATGTACCGATATTAGTGATAAACTAGGGCTTTCAGTCGTTACTCTACTTATTCTTAACTTGCTGCTTAAAAGTTGCCAGAGAATGCAGGATTGATGTTTGTGACGCGTGGTTCCCTTTAGGCTTGGCATTTTTTTTTTAAAAGGGGGGGGGGGGGGGGGGGCTAAAAAGGATTAAGTTCCTAACAGACGAGTCCATCAATGATTCTACAGAGACATCGGACAATCAGCTGTGAGCTGAATATAATTGATAGACTCGGTTTGAAATAGGTTGAGCATTGTAAACACAGGTATTAGTAATGTTATATAAGGGGTATATAGGAAAAGATCTTTTCCCCCTCTATAACGCTACAATTACCTGTGGTTGTAAGGAGCTTCATCTATTCAACTGCAGTAATGTGGACTTCATTATAATTATGAGTCATTGTGCTTGTTGTATAAAACCTGCAATCTAAGATTAACCAGAGTAAGCAATGCTAGTTCTGTAGCAGTGTATTTCCTGGGAGGATTACGTTTAAGGGAGTGGGTACTAACCATGTGATCCTCTATATGCATATACATATTTTATTTATAGCACATTATTTCTTGCCGTCAGTGACAGAAGGCTCATGTGTTTGATTTGACCGCAATTTCGCATAAGCACGGGCAGCAGTTTCTTAATATGACCTCAAAGTAAATTGACATTTCCAACATTAATTCTTCATGAAAAATTTTAATAAAGGATTGCATAGTCTAAAATTAAGATTAATTCAGCGCTTGGTAAAAAAATAAACTTCTCAGACTTTAGAAATTGTTTAAGATAATCGTAGTGTACATCCAGGTCGAGTGTTGGGGGCTATTTTTGTCAATAATTTATATGCTTTTTGTTGAGGCAGCATTTGTATTAACATTGTTTCGCATTCTGTTCAGTAATTATTCCTGGGTGGCGTCAAGTAATTTCGATTCAATTTGGATGTTCAATATTAACAATAAAAATTTGCCTCCATGGATATTAAATTTGCAAGTGAAAATTAATGAGTCTCAAACTTTTTATAGAAAAAATAGAAATAATATTTTTGCACGAAATTTTTGTCATTTTGTTCACAAATGATTCCTGGGTGGCACATTAAATTTTTTAAACATTTTGATGCATTTTTGGTATTCAAAATTAACATTGAAAACTCACCTCTGTGGAATTTCGAGTATATTTAAATAATCCTTAAATATTTTGCAAAAGGCTAATTAAGAGCGATTAACTTTTTATTTGGTAATCATATTGATAATAGGAAATGTTACTGGATTGTTGGATATACTTTTTGATGTGTATTATTTCTAATCTCATTAATAAATCTGCTTTATAGAATTTAAAATTTTAACAGAATGGAAGTTGCTGATTCAAGCTAATTTCAACTGGAAAACATAAAGTATCAACCACTTATGTGAAATGTGATGAAGTCCAGAGTCTTGTTATATGTCCTTTAAAATAAGTAGATTCTCAGGGGGTAATTAACAAAGGTGTGAACTCACAGGTAACCTTTGGCTTGTAAAGAACAAAATTTATCTGTTTATATATATATTACTGTTGGATCTCACTTTTGAAGAGTAAATTACTCAAATATGCAATAAAAAATCAAACAGAACAGAGACAAAAGTTATCATAACATATATTGAAGAGCTTTAATAGCACAAAGAACACTTATAATGTACCATAATTTTTTCAGAACGTGATCAAGTGCTATTATATAGTTAAAATGCCTAAAACACCAATACGCAAAGCCAGGTTGACTTCTAATCGACCCCTCTATTTGATAGCTGATTGGTCAGCAAAACAAATGCCTACTTATAATTAGCATATAATTTATTAATGATATGGCACAGAAACTAAAGTGATTAGCGAGTGCCCACTCCCTTTAACGTATTCCTCCCAGGTAGTTCTGAGTTTGTCAACTATTTTACAACCATGTAACAAAATGCATTCACAAAAGGAAATGTCTTTACTCTGATATAAAATTAAAACCATTTAGGAAGTTCATAAAAATCTCATAAATCTCGGGAAGTGGACTGCCAGGACTGGTAATCGTTTTTTTCTAAGAAAAACTGTTCGTTTTCGTGTACAATTTTAAATTTGCACAGCGCATTTTTATCTTATGCCATTATGGTCACCTCAGGGACTTGCTCCAGGTCAACAAAAAGATTGAGTAACAATGGTCAGACTGACTATCCACACTGTATAGAGTGTTGAAAGTCGGTCTTCCCATTGATAATCAGTCTTTATTTTGACAAGGAAGCAATTATAAGTCCTTTTGCCTGTATGGTCGTAGGTTTGTCTGGCCCCCATTGTGGAAAGAAGAGTAGCCAGCGAGTGATAGAGTGGCCTCCCTTGGTACATATAAATTAAGGATTGTGGTATGCTTTCTGATAATCAACTATGTTAATATGCAATCGATTATTGGAATCAGTTGCCTTCAAAACGACGCTAATCAATTGTGTCTGAGTATCGGTACACCACTTGTAAACATGTTATGAAATTTGACAACTATAAATGTTTCCCAGTTCAAATTAATGATTTGGGGTTCTTAAAACAGCAATAATGTGTAGAATTGGGTGAAGATACATTATAGGTGAATATTTTATATATATGCCAGGGCTCGAAAAAAGCACTCAGCCACTCGTCCTGACCGAGTTAAAACGGTCCAGTGCCGAGTGGATAAGTCCACAGAGCTCGTCCCTGTGCCCAGTAAAATTTTGATCAATCATGATTTCCATTAAAGGATAAAAAATATGAATAAAAGCTTGAAAACTGTAAACAAGGATTGTGTGTTCTGCAAAACGCAGTATCGTCGTTTTTACAAAGTGATTTATATGAGCTGTCAAGTGAAGCGCCAGAGAAATACTGCATGTCAGTGCTCATGCTTACAAGAGTGGTTTGCTTCACAACAATATTGCAAGCCTGTTGAGTCATCAGAAGACTATCGCTAGCTTTTTTTTTAAAAAAAGGCAAGGACAAGCGCGATGACGAGAAAAATGAAATTGACCAATCTCAGTCCTCTGAAACAGGAAAAAATTACATGTTTAAAGAGCTAGATATTTGAAAATATTGAATACAAAATGTTTTAATACGTGTTGCATTCATGTCTTATGATTTATAATATGACATCAATAAGATGTGATTTCAGTACATTTAAGCCTGCATGTATGATTAAAACAAATAACTTAAACTCAGATTTTTGTTTTCATTTTAACTGGACATCAGTATGAATTAGTTCATATTTAAAAAGGTTCATTTAATGCATGTATTTACATTTGCTATATGCATAATAGTCATTTCATTTAGAAAAGTTTTGGGGTAATTTTTCGATGCCTAGTGACATTCTCTAGTGCCGAGTGTTTTACATCTGGTTACTAGGCACAGTGCCTAGTAGTTTTGAAAATTGTTATTCTAGCCCTGTATGCATTCCCACTTACATTAAAAAAGTGAAATTACATATAATGAGACAATTTCAATACTTCTTCTGACATTTTTAGACGAAAAAGCAAAAGCAATTCAACATGCACACTATTTTTTAATAAATTTCTATTCAAACAATAATGAGCATGGAAGTTTAAAAATATGTGGGTTCACACACAGAAATATATAATAAATAGCTACTGCTGCTTGTCACAATGTTATATGTTAAAACCTTGCAAAATCACAGTTTTCTAAACTAGTAAAACTAAAAGTCAAAATTCAATGCATATGTTACTTCCTTGTGAGCATGTTTTCTCCATAAACTATCCTGTGCATGCTACCATGGGAGTTTACTGTACTGTAAGCTTAAGTCACAAAAGTTTTGTTATATTCTACAAAGTGATGATATAGGGACAGGTAAAGTCGAAATTTTTGATAGTCACTGTTAAGCCATTTCATTCAGCACATAGGTGGGTATAGATATATACACTTACATTTGGTAACCGTTTAAAAGATATGATAAACAAAATCATCTTAACTCACAAACTGCAGAATTTTCTTATTTCTAGTTTATATTGATTTTTTTCTGACAGCTCCAAATTTTGTTCTACCTGAAGAAGTCGCAGCTGGTTTGAAGGTGAAGCAGTCATATGCATCAGTGGCTGGGAACACTACACACAAATCTAGCGACTTGGACTTGATCAGAGAATGTCAGGGAAATCGCAAAGTAACAGAGATAGTCATTGAATCCTATTATTATGGTAAAGGAATGTTGTTCATGTCATTGAATACATTTGTATAATGTTACTAAGAAATCAGTGGTAAACATATAGACAAAATCTAACAGAAATCAAGCAAGTTTAAGAAAACTTGAATCATTTTATGAATACTTTAAATTGATGAAAGTTGCTTTTTGCACATACAAACACTGTGTTTACATTAAGTTTAAACATAAACAATTTTTATTTTACAACAATTGAAATACAAGTTATTACAACTATGTCGAAATCTCTCTTGTTGGCAAAGATGGTAGTGTGAGTGGAAACCTTCTGTGGGAAGAAACCGGAGTGATATGAGTTCCATGGTACACAGTTTTTCAGTTAATTTGTTCATGTATGCCATGCAAGTAAATGTATATCTATAGATGAAATGAATTCACAGGAGTCTTTATTATTACAGAGCCATTAGAGGAGACAAGTACATCCACAATGACATCAGAACCTAGGAAATCTCTATCTCCTCAGTCTTCTCGAGAAGGATCTGTATCGTCTCGATCTTCCCATTCCTCGGCTGCTGGTAGAACAGAAGCATACTTTCGACCAATAGATCCAAGCGAAGACGGTCCAGGTCCTTCTCCCTCCCAGAGTCAACCATACGATGATGAGGGACCAGGGCCAGCCCCTTCCCCTGGCAGTGGTAACTCCTCACGACCAAACAGTGGTAATATCAGACCGAAAAGTCAAAGTCCTGCCTCAAAGTTCTCACCTACAGTACATTTTTACTCTGGCAATCCTATGGTGGAGAGGGTTGAGGGAATTTTGCACCTATATAAAGACAAGTACATAATTAAATACAAGTGTTTTGTTTTCATTCGAAATTTCTTTACCTTGTTTTATCTTTATCATTTTACAGTTTCATATGCCATTATTGAGATAAAGTATTTTTTTCAAATATAAATTGTTGATGCTTTCAATTTATATTTTTCATGTTTGATGTACTCTTTTTAAATTTTTCTCATGCCACTATTCACAAACTTTGAAATGTATACGAACAGTTTCACACCAAACATCTTTTTGGAAAAACAGATAAAATCAAGAAAGACCATTTCAGTTGTACATCTTTACAGATATTTTGATATTTACTATTATCAATTTTGTCAGGTAATCCAAGAAATTGCAATATGATATTTATTCCAAATAAATATTATTTTTTGTACAAAAAGTCAATTTTTCTACTTCTTTTTACAGTAAAGTGACATCACTAAAGGGAGATCACCCTCGCAGTGAGTTGATCTGTATGCTGGCTGTACCTGGAGCTTACAACGTGCATGATTTAATCAAGTTTACTGCTCCAGTCAGGTAATGTTAACTGTCAAATTATCACAATCAAATAACTTTTTATTAGACTTAATGGTGCAAATGATTGCATTAATTGAAATAAATGCTTTGAGTAAAAACCCGACAGTATTGTACAAAGTATATCCTGCATACTAATATGTACTATGAAAATTTATATAATAAAAGATTTGTGAATATATTTTTTTTTCGGTGAGGCCAAGCATTTTTGTCAAGGGAAATGTTAAATGTTAAATAATGCCCTATCTCTTATAGTACGACAGTTTACTATCAGAAGAACTAGTCCTTTATTTGTTATAGTTTGAAGTATTTTTGTTTATATTTTGACAGTGGAGGAATAGAGTATACAAGGATCATACGTGACAACACGCCAAACCAGTACATGGTGCTAGTCAAGTTCAGAAGTCAGGTTTGTATAATGAATAGTCTATAAATCTACAAGTGGAACATGTTTTTAGGTTTTCAGTGGAAATTTGAGCTAAAAGTCTTGTACATTATTACGATTGTTATTTGATTGCCTCTTTGTTATTTTAATGGTACTATTGGAGAATATACTATTGCAATACATCAACAGTTCAATGTATTGCTACAACCCAAATACGGGTATGTTACAATTAAGTTGAACTTGATGATACATCTTAAATCCCCATTTTCTTCATCATTTTGTTGTTTTGATGTTTATTTAGGAGCAAGCAGATGAATTCTACACTGTATACAACAATACACCCTACAACTCTATAGAGCCAGACATCTGTCACCTGGTGTATGTAGCCAAAGTCGAAACACTCAAGGAAGAAGAGGTAAAACTATTTTTGGTTTGTATGTGCCGGTCAAAAGACTGGACACACTATGTTATCATGTTGGCGGGCAGTTGGGTGGTCAATCAGAAGAGCACACAGTTTCCAATTAAAATCTTGAGTAATTATAAGCCCATTTACTTCAAACTTCCTGACAAGGTTTATTACCTTGAAAGCTCAGACAAGTTAGATAACACCTATCTGTAGATAACACCTATCTGATTGTTACCAGTATTATATATAATTATGTCCCCTTTATGACTTTTTTACAGGCGTACTATACATCTCTTGTGATGTCCTTGTTTGTATTTGATAATGAAATTACTTATTTCATTTCACACGAAAAAATTCTAAATTATTACTACAAATAAAGAAAGATCCACACTTTTAATTTCTTAAGACTATATGGGTTTTTTTCTCGGAAAATTAAGCAAATCAGATGGTACAAGAGTTGAAAATAATTGAGTGAGATGTCTGGACATACAGTTTATGTTTGTTATTAATTGTCTTGGTTTTGTTTTAGGGTGCTTGCTTGCCGACTCCTGGTATTACAGAGCTACCATGTTGCCCTGTGTGCTTAGAAAAAATGGTATGGAAGATAAACTGCTAAGATAGCTGTCTTCTTTTTCATTTAATATAATTACATTTCTACTGCTATTTGAACTAATGTTTTCAAAAATAGCTTAGAACTTTCTTGATAGTTATACAGACTATGATTGTGTCTATTTCGAATACTTGTTCACATGATCAATTTTAATTATCTCAAGCATTTTGAAGATCATGTTATTTATGTTTATTCCATTTTAATTGTATAAAAATTGCACTGATTGCATAACGCTTAAGATTTTCACAGATGCTCATCTGTAGGGCTAAAATGATACACTATGCTCACGATATGATACATTTCACAATATAGACTGATGATACAATTTGTATCAGGATACATTAATGTAAATAAAAAAGGACATGAACAAATCTTGTTTACATACTAAAAGATTTTATTAAAACAGAAAATACCAAATACTTATTCATCCCTGCATGAAATAATGTCAATATGAAACTGACGACAGCAAACTACATGTAGCTTAAAGTTACTCACTAAATTCAAAAGTCTATCACACATTAATCAGTGTTACAATGGAAGGTACTGGCATAAATGTAAGTGATCATATCATTATCAAATTTTAATAAAATGCAGCATTTTAATGAGCTTTAAATTAATGCTAATGAAATAATGACTAAATTAGAAGAAGATCTTTGCTACTGAATGTAACATTTTCGGACCCTGATTCTATTCCATGTTTCCGTTCGAGAGTGAGAGTGAAACGTGTTGCCATGCTGCTTGTGTTACAGTTACCAAATTTATAACTTCGCTATAACATAACCAGCATATTGTTGTTTTCCTTCTTATATACATCTGCTCTAAAACTAAAATGTTTCCAAACATTTCTCTTAAACGTCGCTGGTAGCTTCTATATCTTAATTTTAGGCCGCGACATGCTATCGTCAGTAAGCTCGGTCGCCATTTTTGTTTAGGTATACTAACCACCAAAGTGAACCGAAAAGATTCGATACAGAACCAAAGTCTTATTGTGTACCAATCTGTCGCTAAAAATCGCGGATCACCGAGAACCGCGGTGAATCGTTTCACCCCTACTCATCTGAGTTGACCTAAGTTCAATATTATAGAAAAAATTATGTCATGTATATTGTTAATGTACAACTGCTGGACTTGTCATATTAGAGTAGAAGATTTTATATGAGGATTTGTGCATGCAACACATTAATGAAGATGCTAGCTTTTAACCTATGTGGCCAGACTTTGATTTTCTAACCTGGATCACCAACCTGATCACAAGTTTCTTATGAACTTCTCAAAGAATTTATCCCTTTAGTCTGTCACTTGAGGTAGCAGGAGAGATTTTACATATTATGTTTTAAATTAAGGTAAAGTTTAGATTATTATTACGTCAACTTTTAGTGTTTACTTTGTAGGATGAATCTATCAAGGGAATCTTAACAATATTGTGCAATCATGCTTTCCACATGTCATGTTTATTCAGCTGGGATGATACCAGGTATGTTTACATTTCTGTATTTCTAGTTTAAGTTACTGTGTATTTCTCATTTCATGAAAACATACATGAAAACATTTCATGCACAATTAAGGTAATAGAATGCCTTTGTGGCTCTTAATTAGAAACAGTTTATTAACCATTGAAGTTATTAGGGGGCCTTCTTGGCAAAGAGATCATGATGATTAGCCCTTATGATATCTGGTCTTAGAACATTTAGGTTTTAAGTTTGAATCCCTATAAATGATCTATGGTCTCTCATAACTTTGTTCTTCTTAGGTTTAATCCCTCTATGACAGATCTATGGCTTTCACTTCTTTAAGTTTGTCTTCAGTATGAATTCATCTGTGACCGATCTGTGGTCTCTTGCTACTTGGATCCCTTAGTCCATAAAAAGATCTTAAATTTTGGTTAAGAATTCTGTACCAACCCTGTATTTAATTTTTCTCAGAAGTGCAAACAGTTGAAGAAGTATGAAAAGAAACAATTATAAAATCATTGGTACTCTATTATATATTTCATTTTCTTGAATTTTGATAGAAACTACAAAATGTAACCTAAAAAGTCATAAGATCTATTTGTTTAAAAATTTCTTAGCTCATAGAAACAGTAAGAAGTAACATAATATATGAAAGATCAACAAACTTGATTGTTTTTTTTTAATTAATTGAAATAAAACACCTTTCCACAAGTGACTTATGCAAGACTTGTTTTGAAAAAAAAGAATTGGTTTACTTATAAACAAAAACTTCTCTTTTTGAAATTTTAGGGGTACTTTAGTTATATTAACCATTTGAACATTTTAATATGTCAGATTTGAATGTTTGTTAAGCATGTTAAACATTTTTCTTGTCATCAGATGTCCTGTATGTAGATATTGTCAGACACCAGAGGATGTATCAGAGAGTAGGTGTATGAAGTGTGGATCACAAGAGGTAAGTCCCTGTGTGTCCATCCGTCTGTTAGTCCATCTGTCTGTCTGTCCATCTGTCTGCCTTACTTTGTAATATGTCAGTTAAGTCTGTAATAGGCAGATGTCCGGTGAGTAGATATAACATATGGTTGATCACAAGAACTAGGCCTCTTACATTGCTAACATTTGAATAAAGAGTTATCTTTCTTTCTGTACAACAAAGAAATAATATTTCCAATTTTGTGATATTCTCTTAATTTTGCAGTCACCGTAAAATCTGCCATTTTCAGGATTAATGTAACTTTGTGTAGGTAGTTTTGATTTATATAGCTTCAAATGATCGTTTACAATTTTCAACCAATTAAGCTGCTTGCTTGAAAAAGACTTGCAGTGCCTGTTGTCAAAGTTAACCAGAAATTTAATCTGATCATAATGCCAAAATCTTCACAAAATACACATAAATAACAATTTGGTAATAACAAAATTATATACATGTTCAATAGACTATGGAATACCTGCAGGGACCTGCCAATTGCTGTTAGTCAGCAGTTGCTGATTGCTAAATGCCAATATATTGACAATCATTTATTAGATAAATGGTATAATGGTAATTAGCATTTTAGCAAATTGGCAATAAGCAATTGGAATGTGCCGACAAGTTTTCCATAATAAATAGCTGGAATTCTAAATTAATTTTTGTACTTATTGAACAATTTTTGTAGAGTTTGTGGATATGTCTGATCTGTGGTCACATAGGCTGTGGACGATATGTAGAACTACATGCTTACAAGTGAGTTTTTGTTTTAACAGAATGCATATGTAGTGAGTACATTTACTGTATACACTGTAATTTTTGTTAATTTCACTGTGAAAAAACTCAAATTCAACACTCCCATGAAAATAAACAGCTATATAAAAATGAATGCAACATAACATCAACATGGTGCAAAAAACGTATTTTTTCATAAAAACTGCAAACACAATAACTGTTACTATAAAGCTGTATACAATAAACACTTACATGTACTTAATCTGTCTGTACAGCAACACACATTATTATAACAGCAAATTCAATACATAGACTATATGTGCAGCACTAAAAGTGTTGGAAATAATGGTATATCTATCCATTTCAACAACAAAGTCTTTCTGGGAAAAAAAATGAGTGGGTGGCAAAACACTCAGGTTTTAGAAGACTTTTGTGTGTGATCTGTGAATGGCGTTTAAACTTGAAGAAGGGTGTGAGAGAAGGAGGTTTAAAGAAAGTAGGAAGTAAGAAATGATAGAGTGAAAGAGAAAGGAGCTGGGGAATGGAGACGAGTCATATTAGACAGGAAGGGTGAAGTGGCTCATTAGTAGAGTGTTCACTTCGTGTTCTAGTAGGCAGTGGTTTGAATCCCGGTCATGTCAAACCTAAGACATAAGAATGAAGCAATCTTCTCACTATCTGTTTAAGTTCAGAATTTCGTGGTAGGAGAAGGACTGGTTGGCTAGGTGTCAGGATAATGTGGCCGAGTGAAGTATCACGTCAGTTTGTCTGCAGCATGATATTTCTGTGAGACAGCACTTTAATGTCTCCATCAGATGGCACTGTCACAAGTAGACACCATCTCAATATGACCAAGACATGAGTTAAAGGGATGTTAAACCCCAATTAAGTTAATAAACAATCATAGTAGACAAGGGAAAACTATCCCTCATTTTGCTTCATATTCTACAGAACATATTTTAATTTGAATTAAAATGACAAAGTAATATACGATTAGAGAAAAAGTTTTATTTGATGATCATTTTCGATCATAATTAAAGGGAGCATTTGTGAAATCTACCATATTTATCATGTTATTATGGAAGAAAAACTAAAAGAAAAGGTTTGTCTTTCTTAGATATTAAAGTTGTTAATGTCAATTTTGAAGTATTGTTAAAGAAATATTACATTTTTTAGACACTTCCAGGAAACAAATCACACTTACGCAATGCAACTGGGACATAACCGAGTGTGGGATTATGTAGGAGATAATTACGTACATCGACTGATACAGAGTAAGGGGGACGGTAAACTGGTGCAGTTAGAAGAAGGATCCTCTGGTTTGGTGCATGATGAAAAAGTTGATTCCCTAAACCTTGAGGTATGTTGTGCGTCATTACAGTAAACATTTAAGTAAACTCGTATGATCAAGGTAGGTCTTGTTGAGTAAGTTGATCTCTTAAACCTTGAGGTATGTTGTGCGTCATTACAGTAAACATTTAAGTAAACTCGTATGAACAAGGTAGGTCTTGTTGAGTAAGTTGATACCCTAAACCTTGAGGTATGTTGTGCGTCATTACAGTAAACATTTAAGTAAACTCTTATGAATAAGGCAGGTCTTGTTGAGTAAGTTGATTCCCTAAACCTTGAGGTATGTTGTGTGCGATTACAGTGAGCAATCAAGTAAAACCTGAATGAACAAGGCAGGTCTTGTTGAGTGGGTTGATCTCCTAAACCCGTGGATATGTTATATATGTGTTTAGTGACATCATACTGAAGGGGTGGGTCCAGGAGGGCAATTTGAATCTTGAAATTGTGCAAAAATGATATTTAAATAAGAAACAGTATTTAATATACTTTATATTTTATATCACCGTGTAACGCGATAATAAAGATACTGACCCCACAAGGGTTCGAATCTTGGACTCCACAGTCCAACGCTCTACTCATTGATCTAACAGAGATCTCCTCTAGCACTAGATAGAAGGAGTGTTTTAATCTACTTTTACACACTGTGGCAGAGTTTATCAGATTACTATCAAACTGTTCAAATCATTGAATATTCAGCTTTCTGTTTATTTTTACCTGCTGTCTAGTGGCTGCTTCGGTCTGTATGTCCTTCCGAAACACTTTGGGGCACTAAGTTTGTGTAATCTGAATCTCCTACAGGTTTCAGTAGATTTTTCTCAAACTTTTCACATTATTACAGACACATTGAAGATGTGCACCTCCCCTTTTGGAGAGTGCTGATGAATTTTCATAAAATTCCTAGGTGTTGAACTTTCTGATGAATTTTCATAAAATTTCTGTGTTGAACTTTCTAATAGATTTTCATAACATTCCTTTGTGTTGAATTTCTGATAAATTTTCATAGAATTTCTGTGTGTTGAACTTAGCCAGCCAGTTCTCAATGGATTTTTTAAACTTTGATTTATTCAATCTAGAACTCCCTAAATGATAAATGCATTTTTTGTATGCATAGTTTTGAAATATATATGTGGATATTGACTTAAGGTTGCCTTGGGCGATGCAGGTTAGGGTGAATGGCTCTTGTTTAAAAATATGTTGGTTAGCACTTTCTACTTTTTGTCATATTTAAAGTCAATTTTGAGAGCAACACAGTCTCCTGAACAGTCACTAACTTTCTTTCAAGTTTTCAGTATTTGGACAATACAGTCTTGTCCCCAGAATTAGACTTGGATGTTTTGTATATGTATAGCCGTACAGTCACACAGTGACTGTCCTATCTCTGGATCCAGTTAAATATCAATTCAATATACTCTGACAGACTGTCAGAAGACTGCTTGTCTCTTGTTCTACTTCAGTGTTTTTAAACAAGTTATTTTCTTTTTCATTCTGTGCATATATCCTGGTTGAGTTTAAATTTTATACCGATCGTAATTTGGCAACAAAAGTTACTTCATCATTTGGGTGTGTTCCAAAAGGTGCATTCAATTTATCTTGTCTCTAAGGAAAAAAATATCACAAATTATTGAGAATTTGTTTAGGACAAGTAAAGTCAAAATCTCTTTGGGAATGGGCCAGATTTCTGCCCCTGGGGACCTCTGTCAAAAACCAAGAAGAGATACATTACTGTGTTTTATTGTTTTGTTTCAGTATACCTATCTACTGACAAGTCAGTTAGAATCACAGAGGCATTACTTTGAAGAGAAGATGAAACAAGTAGAGAAGGAAGCACAAGAAAGGGTCAGAATCTTTGTAAACATTTACTTATAATTCTATATAAAGTCATAAATAATAAAGTCAAAAACTAGACCACACAAAGCTTAGTATAATTATTATTGAGTTAATAAAGTCTGTTGATAATTCTAAAATCATATATTCCTTAAAACCAAAACTATACATTTTGTAATACAAATTTCTGCTTTGAATACAAAGATTTGTTAATGAATATTGAAGTTTTTTGTGGAATAGTTTACAAATAATCATATTTTGTTTTACAAAATGAAATTCTGATTATGAATGAAGAGTGTTGCTTTCTCGTATGAATTTAATTTCCATTTTTCTTTTGCTTCTGTTGACAGGTTGAAAATCTTGAAATGAAGAACAAGCAAAAATATGAAGAATTTGACAACATGAATCAAAAACTTGAAGAGGTCTTGAAGGAAAAGAATGTGTTTGAGAAAAAGTTGTCCCATGTATGTTACTTTTGACTGCTTATAATGTGGAAAAAATTGACCTATGTATGTTACTTTTGACTGCTTATAATGTGGAAAAAAATTGACCTATGTACGTTATTTTTGACTGCTTATAATGTGGAAAAAAAATGGACCTGTGTACAATATTTTTGACTGTTAATAATAGGAAAAAATTTCCTATTAATATTACTTTTAACTGCTAATAAAAATATAAATAGCTTCGAATACATGTTTTTGAAATAAGTTTTGCATTCTGGAAAAAAAAAATATAAGCCTGAACCTAAAAAAGATGAAGGACCTGTGTATTAACATCTGGATAAAAAAATATAATAAGAAGTCTTCTTTGCTTTCTTTGGAACCCAATAGTGCTTTCTGGTTTTTCATGTGAATTAAATATTTGAAATGTTGTATATTGATTAAGATAACATTAATTTAATCCATGTGCAACTTATATTTATTAGGTCACCTGAGTGACCTATTGTGATCGTATTTTGTCCGTTGCGCATCATCTGTAAACTTTTCACATTTTCAACTTCTTCTCAAGAACGGTTGAGCCTTTTTAACCAAATTTATAATTTGTATTTAGATCATAAATATTTGACTTGTATTACTCAGGTGACCGTTAAGGCCGATTGGGCCTCTTGTTTAATTTCTTAATCAGAATTTGAGGAAATCCTAGATCTTTGTTTTAGCAGCTAGAGTTTTTAGTCCATCTGGACCACAGGTCCAAGGTGGACTTTTCCCATACAAATCCCGTCCGTCGTCCGTCGTCGTTAACTTTTCATATTTTCGACTTCTTCTCCTGAACCACTGGACCATTT
>JAUMGZ010166087.1:0-15612 GCA_032359645.1 Pododesmus macrochisma
TTGTCGACGTGGTTGATTTGCGGGTGTCATTTGTTCTTTATCTATTACGCTGAGTATTGTCGACGTGGTTGATTTGCATGTGTCTTTTTTTCTATATCTATTTAGCTTAGTATTGTCGACGTGGTTGATTTGCAGGTGTCTTTTTTTCTATATCTATTTAGCTTAGTATTGTCGACGTGGTTGATTTGCAGGTGTCTTTTGTTCTACTGACTCCACTCATCCTGATGTTTCTATGTCACGTATTTGTTTCATGTTGATCTTTAAGATGAATGTTCAAGAAAACAATGAATAGGAGTCGTACTTTTGTTTAAAATATTTTTAACTCTTCGGTCTAGGTAAAAGATGAATCTAATGTTGCAAATATGGTTTTCATTTTTGACAAGGACATTTCATGTATATTTGTTGGGGTGAGGTTTTAGTCGTTAATCGCCAACGGGATTTCTTACGCCCCTTTTTGGGTATTAGGATTTTTTTCCCCTTTGAGTGCGTTGATGATAGTTGATTCTTAACTTGGCTTTGTGTTTTGGGCGAGGCTGTCTCGCCGCCTTGGTCGGTTTAGCTCGGGTTTGTGTTGTGATCGAGGCCTGAGCGAGGCCGTCTCACGAACTTGGTCGGTTTAGCTTGGGTTTGTGTTGTGATCGAGGCCGTCCCGCCGCCTTGGTCGGTTTAGTTTGGCTTTGTGTTGTGAGCGAGGCCGTCCCACTGACTTGGTCGGTTTAGCTTGTCTTTGTGTTGTGATCGAGGCCGTCCCACCGACTTGGTCGTTTTAGCTTTACTTTTTGTTTTGAGCGAGGCCGTCTCACTGGCTTGGTCGGTCAGACGTCATTTTAAAATGCTCGCTTCAGTTTGAAAAAGGATAAAAAAAACAAAGGTTATTGACAAACAAACAATTGGATCAACATAACAAAGGTTATTGACAAACAATAAATAAAATCAACAGAACAAATGTTATTGACAAACAAACAATAGCTTCTTTAAAAAGTCACCACCAGATAGAACTAGCCAAAGTGAGACAGGCAATTAAAATGACGTCAAACAAATCAAAGTGAGAAAGTTCATTCTGATGGTCACTTTTTTTGACAAGGCTGTGGTTTGTTTGTCGAAATCCTTTGTTCTGGTGATCCTATTTCTTCTTATTTTATACCTTTATTTGCAACAGGATCATATAGAAGTGGGTACGACACGAAAGGCATACTGGTGCCGTATAAACTTCTCAACAACGATACACAAAGTCTACGCACTTTACATGCTGGTTATTATCTTCGTTATACCCTTTAGTGTAATGGCCTTGACATACACTTGGATATGTATTGAGGTGTGGGTTGTTGTCTCTAAGCGAGCAGTAATGAGGTCAGGCAGGCAAGTAGTCCTTTTAATTAAAATTTGTTTAATGATTCTAATTCGATGAGCAAGACAATCTGAATCAGTTATACATAATTCGATTTTAAAATCTAAAAATTGTAAGAATTCAAAACAATATCCTACCCCATTTGAAAAAAAGATTCTGAAAAGCACTTAAAATAATGTGCAGATCACACATACTCTAATAAAGTCTAGTTTATATGAAATTAAGTCTTATGTTTTCAGTTGGAAGGTTACTGCATTATAAACAGGTTTAACCACACCTTCAAGCATTGCGCTGAATGATCTGCATAAATCGGTTATTTTTGGTTTACGATCCATGCAATTTAAATGTTACTTTGTTCATCTTTTCCTTTACTAGAATTACTGATTGTTTTCAAATGTCTTATTAATCTTATTGCTTTATATACAAGTGTTAACTTTTCATGTGTTTTGTTTCAGTGAATGTAACTATTCCTCTGGCAGATCCTCCTACAAAAGTAGTACACGTATGCCATCTAAAGCTTACAGGACGCCTTCAGCAGTTAGTGCAAACGGACGACGTGAACTAACAAAACCAAAAGCCAATAAAAGTAAAGACGACGCTAGGACACGGAAACAAGTAAGTTAAAAATATAGAACATGGCTGATTGCATACTTCAATCTACTTGGAGAGTGTCAAAAAGATAGGAAAACTATATGATCAACAAAAAAGTAGCATATCACACTTGGACAGTGTCAAGATCAACGGAAAGAAAACATTATACATTCTTCAAGGTCATAAACATGTTAAGAGACAAAGAAACCAATACTTAGTTTGGCAAACAATGCATCGACTGGACTTTGTCATTGTACAGCGTACAAAGTCTTGCGCAAGCCAACTTTCGCTACACTATGTTTCCCTGTCCTTGAAGGTTTATGACTTACCCGCTAAGGGATACAATAAATGAAGTGGTTCGTATACATGTGTATTCATGTAGATAATGAAATATTTCAATATGTGAATATCCAAACTTGGTTTTGTTCATTGCTTTTTCAAATTATGTCAATCGCTCCTTATATTGTAACGTTTTACTAATAAAATGTATAAAACGATCATATTTAGTACACATAGCTAATTAACTTTATATTTCTTTTTTGTTTTGTAGGTTATCATGATGCTTATAGTTATAGTGGTACTGTTTGCAATATGCTGGGCGCCTATCCTTATTAACAACGTTCTTGTGGCATTTCACGTTATTGATGAATTCCACTTTGACGGTCTTAAACCTATGAGGATAGCCTTCAGTTTAATGTCTTACGCGAACAGCTGTGTCAATCCACTAGTGTATGGTTTTATGTCTAAACATTTTAGAGACAGTTTCAAAAAAGCACTGCCTACTTGTTGTGGTAGAAGGTCAAGGTCACGCCTAGCAATTTCTGACAACACTCGGACTTCTATATTAAAATCCAGTAACGGAAGTGACGATAAAGAAAGTGCAACTGCATTCACGACCACTGACGACAGGTCAAATCAGACACACAACAATGGAGCAATGTCCGTTGAACTTAGTCATATGGACTAACAAGCACGTTAATGAGTTTGACAGGAAGATAATTGTGATATACTTTTTGAGATATTAAGACTGTGCTAGGGTCTGACACTGAATGTGCACAATGGTTGGTGCTACTTGTATGGCAATGTACATTTTGTTTGTATATAATGTTATACATTTATGGCCCTATAAGCAGGGTGATTTGAAGATTTATTCACCCTCAGCAGCCACATTCCCCTCGGGCTCCGCCCTTTGGAAAAATGACCGCTTCAGGATATGGCTGCTGACGGTAAATAAATCTTCCAATCACCCTGCTTCTATGGCCATGAATTGTTTATTATACCGAAAAAGAAAACGGGCCTTAAACAACATACGCATTGTACTGTTTGTTCAATGAGCCGCCGTGCTCTAGGTTAATAAAACATCGAATCTCCCTGGAGCGCGCGCCTCAGGGAGATTCTATGTTTTATTTCCCCGTCATGTTGTACGTTTTAGCCAATCGGCGCTACTGTTACATTAATGAGGTATAATAATATGTTATATTGAGGCAGAGACTACTCTATAAGCTTACTTATGACGACAACTATACTTTAGTGTTGCATTATATATTATATATATATTACAATTGTTATTGAAATATTAATAGTGTTCTAGAAAGTTTAAGATTCCAAGATACAAAAAGCAATAAAATATAAAGATTAAAGAGAGAACATTGCTACTTTTGATGCAGCGATAATGAATCATTGTAGCAAAAGAGGAAGGGTTTATTGAAATGTAAATGGAGAGAGCTATGAGATTTTTTATCTATGCCAACAATTTGTAGGTTTTCATTGTATTTGTGAAATAATAGCTTTGGTAAATGGTTCTTTACACGGGTTTTTGGGATATCGTAATGCGTTTTTTAAATCGCTAGTTCCATTAGATATGTGTTCAAAATGTTTAGACCATTGCTTAACTTATTAGATCTGTTTTAATAATAATATTTAAAAGTTCTAATGCTATATGTGCTCACAGACAGCAGAAGCTTAAACATGTTTCTTTATATTTTTGATTAAAATATCTTGATTAGGATTGTCCGAATAAGTCACTGGTCTTGAAATTTGTTGTGGCGTTATTTTAATAATTTTTCTTATTATGATTGATTTTTTTAAAATACCATTAATGTTGTTGGTTTGCCAATTTCATTGTTCTGATTAAAGTCCATTGTTTTTTTATTCAATAAGAGTAAATGCTACAAGATCTTTCATTGGTAAATATATGTTTCACTTGTGTATTTTCTATTTTATCAAGTAGATATGTTGATTCCATTTTTATATATGATATTTTATTATGATATGTATGACCATCTTTGTATATTCAATACTATTATCGGTTAACATCCCATTAAACTAATAACTTTCTTGTACTTGGGTTTTTACTACAGTAGCAATTTAAATGTATATGCGGTTGCATTTGGACGATACGACATACACACCACTATTACGTTTGTTTTGATGTAGATACTCATAAGATCCATTGAATATAATCATCCTGAACATGCATTCAAAACATCCTTCATCTAAATGGTATTGTATTATCTTTGTGACATGAATGCGCCTTTGTATATTCAACACTGGTATTGGGACCTCGGGTAAACTAAAACCTTTTTTGAACTTTTAGTAAATGTAAGTGTGTATACGGTTACAATTGGACGATAAATACATTGTACATACTCTTAGTTTAACTAGTTTTCAAGTGTAACTGTATATACGGTTACAATTGGACGATAACGACATTGTACATACACTTATTTTAACTAGTTTTCAAGTGTAACTGTATATACGGTTACAATTGGACGATAACGACATTGTACATACACTTAGTTTAACTAGTTCTCAAATGTAACTGTGTATACGGTTACAATTGGACGATAACTACATCCACTACACAATTTCGTTTTGTTCTGTTGTAGATAATTATATAATTATGTTTCATTGAATAAAATAATCTTGGAGATGAATTCAAAAAATCCTTCATCCAAATTTCCTACAAAAAAGACATAAAGGAACTGACAGATATATGGTGTTAAGATATGGAGAAAAATAACATTGTTCTGATATTTAATTTAAACAAGGTTCAGGTCAAGTAACCAACCAATCGTATCTTTTGGAAAATGAGGACAGCTTTTGGAATTAACTAGAATCAATAAATTTGTGATTAACTTGTCATTGAAAATATCATAACTACTCAACTCGTGTGGGTTTTTTTCTGGAGAATAGTGCCACGAGATCGTTTCTAACACAGTTAGCGGAAAGGGCCCCGTCGAATCAATGTAACATGGGCAAATGTTTATCACATCATAAAATGTTTATATATATAAACAAATTAATATAATTTACAACTGCTTTGAAAAAGTGTAGCTATTTTTTCTTAAAATATGATGACTGAGGTGGGCATCTCAACCTGCTATACACAGCACACAGCTTCGCATGTTTCGATATTTTAACAGCGCAGCGGCTTCCGTTACAAATACCTCTAAAATACTTTGTATTCAAATATAAGGCTGGAATTGACATCACAAAAACTGTAGATTGACAGAATGGTCTGGAAATATTGAGACAAAATTTATACTTGAATGTAAAATATGTCATCCCCCTTACAATTTTAGCTTATTAGAAACATCCCAAGTTGGCATACGCATTTTTGTAGTTCTTGTGCTTTCCTTCAGTTCAAACGTTCCGATAGTAAGGAACAGAATGAGTGGAAACAACGGAACGAGATTGAACAAGAGACCTATCGGTCCCTAACGTCCATTTGGATTGATATTTGAATTTGGTTGAACCTACGGTCACGCCTTGAACAAAATTGGTTCTCCATGCACTAAAGTTACTACAAACCAAAGCATTAAACACTAGGCCTTCTATTTTGTAAGAAGATTTTTGAAATTTAGTCAAATGTTCACCATTTTGGCCCCTAATTGACCTTCCCAGAGTTCTGAGCCCATCATTTGAATAAATCTGGACACCCTTCCCCTAAGTTTTAGTGGAATTGGTCCAGTAGTGTTGCAACAGAAGACGAACATGTTGAAGTTGACATATTTGCTACATAAACAGTGTTGAACTTTGACCCCGAAATGCCTAAACCTTTTTTTTACCCCTGGGTCACACCTGGAACCAATTTGGTTTTCAATACCCCAAAATTGCAAGAAACCAAAGTATTAAGCTCTAGGCCATATAGTTTATAAGATTTTTTTTTGAAATTTTATCAAATTTTCTCCTTTTGGCCCCCTTGGGGGCCGAGCCCTATAATTTGAAAAAATCTGAACCCCCTTCCCCTAGGGATGCTTTCTTTAAAGTTTGGATGTCAAAAATGTGAAAAGATAACATATTTGCTATAATGTTGAACTTTGACCTTAAAAGTGCATAACCAATTGTTAACCCCTGAGTACCCCTTGAACAAACTTGGTTCTCCATGTCTTATGTTACTGCATTTTTAGTATTACAGTATTTAGCTCTAGGCCTTCTATTTTATTAGAAAAAAAATGTTTAAACTTGTGTCAACTGTTCCCTTTTTGGCCCTTCTAGTGGCGCACCTGGGGGCCGATACCTATCATTCGAACAAACCTGATATCCCTTGCCCTAGGGATGCTTTCTTCTAAGTTTGGATGAAATTGGTCCAGTTGTTTTGCAATAATGTTGAACTTTGACCCCAAAGTGCATAATTTATGTTTGACCCCTGGGTCATCCTTTGAACAAACTTGGTTCTCCATGTCCTTAAGTTACTACATACCAAAGTATTTATCTCAAGACCTTCTAGTTGATAAGAAAAAGATATTTGAATTTGTTTGTCAAATTTCCCCCTTTTGGCCCCCTAGTCGCGCCTCCTGGGGACCCGAGCCCTATCATTTCAACAAATACCAATTCCCTTCCCCTATGGACACCTTCTACAAAGTTTGGATAAAATTGGTCCAGTTATTTTGGACAAGATGTCACAAATGTGAAAAGTTTACATATTTGCTAGTGTTGAACTTTGACCTCAAAACGCATGACCTATTTTTAACCCCAGGGTCACGCATAGAACAGAGTCGCATATTGCACAAACTTCTGCATGCCTTAAAGTTACTACATACCAACATATTAAGCTCAAGGCCTAACAGTTTACAACATGAAGATTTTTGAAGTTTTGTCAAATTTTTCCTCTTTTGGCCCCAAACGGTGCCCTTGGGGGTCTGTGGCCCTTCATTAAAAAATAAGCTCCCTTCCCATATGTATGCCTTCTAACAAGTTTGCATGAAATTAGCCCAGTTGTTTTGGTCAAGAAGTCGAAGTATGAAAAGTTCAAATATTTGCTACATGTATAGTGTTAAACTTTGACCCAAAAGAGCGTAACCTATTTTTGACCCCAGGGTCACACCTTGAACAAACCTGGTATTCCATGTCCTAAATTTACTACATACACAAGTATTAAGCTCTAAACATACTTGTTTATAAGAAGATTTTTGAAATGTTGTAAATTTTAAGTGGTGCCTCTGGGGGCCGAGCCTCATTATTTGAGCAAATCGAATCCCCCTATTCAACACTTTTTGGACCCAAATAGGGAATTTTATGACAAAATTTCAAAAACATTTAATAACTGAAAGGCCTAGTGCTTAATGCTTTGCTATGTAGTAAATTTAGGGCATTGAGAATCAAGTTGGTTCAAGGCATGATCCCGGGATCAAAAGTATTCTTATGCCAAAAATGAACTTACTTGAGGTTCGTGATGTATCTTTTTTTAGCTATTAAATGCATATTTGGTTACTTTTTCTGTGTTCGTCCCACGTTAAGCGCCAGCTTAGCGTCCCCTCCGAAGGACGTGCAAATCCTTGTCTAGCCTCTACCCTTTGACCTGTCTGACTTGGATGACCCTACCTGAAACACAAGTTCAAAAGTTCTATCCTAACATTATTAATTTCACCGATATCGTGACAATAGGACCAAAAGAAAAAATCCAAACAATAGGACATGAAGAGAAGCAGTGGTCGGACATGGCAATCAAAGCAATAAGGATAGTTCAGAAAGAGGAAATAACCTATGTAACGGCGCTTCATCGACTCTTTTATCGAACTTAACATGGGAATATCTATCGTGAGAGGGGATAAACAATTCCTGTACACGGGACCGCCAGCTTAGCATCCCCTCCGAAGGGCGTGATGAATGCCTCTACCCTTCGACTTGTCTGATTTTATTGACCCTACCAGGCACACACGTACCCGCTGTCATAGCTCTCTGGGTCATCGAGGCACTCAAAGCTCCTTACATGTACCACGATAAGGTGTCAAGCACAGGGAAGCGGGAGAGCTAAACCTTTATAGTCCTGTCTCACTGAAATATCACGCCGTTAGGTTGTAATTTAAAAAAACTGGTTGATAATGCAGATTAATCGTTTATTGTGCGCATACTTTCGAATTTCGCAATTAGATATATGTCTTGGGACTATTACATAATCCTTATATCACGAAAAAGATATTAAAGAAGAGAACAAGAAAGGACCCAGAAGCTCATCTATACATTTGATTTCCGAAGATAATTTGTCCATTATTAGATATGGGGCAAACATACGGATACTATGGATCATATTAATAAAATATTTTAAATCTTCAACATTTCTTAATATATGAGCATATCAAAGTATATGAGAAACAAATAATAAATGAGGAATACTCTGAAAATAGTACAATTTTAATTCCACCGTGTGCCTAAAAATAACACCAACTCCAAACAGAGCACTTTCATGGAACTAGTATATCTATCATGGACGACACGTCCCAATTAAGAGTTGTTGTAATGGAACATAGATGATACGATACGCCAAACTAGATCAATCAGCATCCAATTATAGGATAAAACATACATAAACATGCACCTATAGAAACATAGTCTCTAGAAACTGTACGTAAACTTTACAAATAATCAATTATAAACTTGTCTCAGGAGATAGATGATAATGTTTCGCCTAAACATCATTGGATATCTTGTAAATATAGAAGCCGTCATATGACAACTGATATATCTTAATTTGGAAGGAAAACCGCCACGAGATGAACACAACCAGACGCGTATAATATACTGTTTACATACTATTGCAAATACTATCTAGTCTGTTATATCATTTTAGTAAATGATCTTGCTCACCTTAACTGCCTTCTCTATTTATCTCTTGAATTTTTTTGTATCGTAAAATATGTCCTGGTGTTCCGACTTCCCGTTCCACAATATGTCTTACAACAAGTGGGCTTATAGTAAATATATTTTTATTTGACCTTTTGGCCGATGTTTGTTAATATTGGACTTATGGCATAGCAATTTATTTCAGGAAAGATACGCATGTTGCCCATCATGAGGCGTCATGTGCAGGAAGCCTCCCACAGTCTCAAAACGCTGGACTTGCGGCTTTTGAATATCGTCATGGTTTTTCGTATTTACTAATTTTTAAAGTTAAAATCTTATTTCGACAAGTGAAGAGCTGAATTTGGACAAGGCCTCTTTTTATACAGTTTACAGGACATGTAACCAAACGGGAACCAGCATTAAGGCAAATAAGACAGGACAGTTCGTAGCACATGGTTTGACACTACTGCCTACCTTTGTCGATCCTTATATTGAGCAAAAGGTTAAACTTCACGTACACAAGGGTGCAAAGTGATATTTTTTTGAAAGACTTGCCGATCATTGTGTGCTCTCTATTCTTCAGCAATTTTGACAGGGTTGATCCTATCGTAAAAAAAATGTAGGACTCATGGAATTTTAATCTGGGGTAAAGTCTTTGAAATTTTCCAAACATTATCATATCTCAATTTTCGTCATTGTCGATTTCTTTTGAATAATCTTCTGGCTAATAAATCTCTATCGCAATACACACTGTGTATTAGGCATGTTGCGCTTTTTCTGTATGTGGGATATGATTTTAGATACAAAGAGAGGTAACTCTGTTTTCTTCTGACAGTCAACTTTTTTGGATTGCAGTTTGTTGCGTGTATACCAGTACCGATTCTGAACACACCAATAGAGCCCCAGGGGCTGAGCCACAAAAATGGCACATGTCTTTATCCTATTTCCCCCAAAATGTCTCCTACAAAGTTAAGTTAACATTGACATCACAATCAGTAAAGAAATGTTGACAGCACAAAGCGTCAAGACCTGCCAGATAAACGGACATACATCTGTACGAACGGGCAGCATTACCATTTTCTCAACGCCAAATGAAAACATTTATTAATAAGTATCAATTTCTAGAATAACTAAATTGGGAGTGTAACGGATTCTGTGTATTGCATACATAAATTTAATAATTGCTTTATGTACAAACAAAACAGGTTTATTGAATTTGACAGGATTCCAACATTGGGAGTTCTGACTGAGCTACGCGAAAAACCAAGACGATATTCAAAAACACGAGTCAATGGACATGGGGTAATATTAAAAAGGAGAGAGAGAGAGCGAGAGAGAGAGAGAGAGAGAGAGAGAGAGAGAGATCAAGACATAAGCAATTATTAAACAAAAAAGGACCATCATGGTCTTATATTAAAATAGTAAATCGAAAAACCAAGACGATATTCTAAGGCCGTAAGTCCATGGACATTGGCAAACATTAGAAAACGTTGGACGCACACAGAAAAATGAACCAAATATACATTTATTAACTAAAAATGGAAATATCACAAACTTCTAATAAAAAACTAGAAGCGAACCCAGGTGCTCGCGATATGGTAAGTACTTGGACTATTTATGTCATGACTTGGGTATGTTCAGTATTTCAGATAGTTGATTATCGAAAAGGATGCCAGTATACAAAGCTACAAAATGAAACAATCACAAATAAATATAACATATAAATATAAGAGAGACTAAAAAAGCATTAACTACAAAAAAAAAAAACCAAGGCGATATTCAAAAGAAACTTAAATAAACAATTCTCTGTGTGAGAAGACCTCGTCCAAGAGTTTACGCCTGGCTGTGAATCACGCTCAAGACAATATGAATTAACAATAGGCAAGACCAAGATGAATATATACGTTGACGTCTTAAACCACAAATTGTGTACCCCGCAAACACACCAAGCAAAACTTTTGTCTGTTTCTGCATGTTAATTGTCGACACATCTTGAAGGTCACCGAGCAGTTTATCGGTCGTTTACGTTTAATTTTAACGTATTCAAATATAGAGACAACACAGTTAGTGAGCAAGTATAATGTACTATGTATGCGTATAGAATGTCGGTCCACCTGTGACAGGTAGACATGTTATTGGGTTGATAAAGAAGTGTATACTGAGACATTTCATAATTCCGAATAAGTGTGTAATTGCATTAAAACGTTGAGCATAATTTCTGGTATTATTTGATAGTTTTCAAGAAATGTTGTGTCCATAAAAAGGGCGGTTTTGATTTTGTTCCTTGAGAAACAAGAAATGGTGTTTTACCGCCGAAATGAAGTGGAAAATATACTTCCATCATGTATCTTAAATGTGATACATGTTATATACGTATGTGGTATGTGGCCTGATGATTTTTTTGTTTGTTTACTAAGGTCTTAACGTCACTGCCAGAATTTTTCACCGATATTGTGACAAAAGACCAAAAGAGAAAAAAAAAGATAGGACAAGAAAAAAAGTGGCGGCAGGAACAGGAAACGAAAGTAGAAGAGACAATTCAGAAAAAAGGATCCACGCACCGGCGTTTCCGCCTACTCTTATATCGAACTTTACATGGGCCTTTTTACTCCTTTGGTCTTTTGTCACAATATCGGTGAAAACAATTCTGGACGTGACGTTTAACCCTAATTAAACAAACAGTTTTCGTGCCAGGGAGTTAAAAAAAATCCCTGTACATGGGAACGCCAGCTTAGCGTCCCCTCCAAAGGACGTGCAGATCTTTGTCTGGCCTCTACCCTTCAACCTGTCTGACTTGGGTGACCCTACCAGACACAAGTACCCGCCAGCATAGCTCTCTAGGTCAGCGAGACGCGCAAACCTCCCTAACGCGATAAGGTGTCTAGCACAGGGAAGATATGGCCTGATTAATGCATTAACATATTACATTTATGCTAATGTATAAACTTTAAGGTACATTGTACAATATATTGCGTTACAATTTTGGGATAAATGCATGGTATAGTACATATACTTTTGAATACATGTACGTGATTATGTACATTCATGTTAATATGATTCTATAACTCTTGACTTTGTGTTGATCAATTTGGCTGTCATCCAAATATAGTAAAAGGTATTAACAAATGTAAAATACACGGGAACATAACGTATCCAATCAACGTATAATGGTACATGACATATCAAGTCAACATAGTTATGGTTTATCCTTGGTGTTGAGCATGGAGGGGTGGGTACTTTGTATTGGATTGTTTCTAGTCGCTTTTATGTTCATCAGGAAGTTCTTCTATATCTAGATAAACTATGTATTGGCATGTTACATCTTTTTAACACAAGGTTTTTTTATATTTAACATTGCTGTTTTAAAAACGTGACTGGCATTTGAATGTGCGTGTTTTAATTTTGTAAAAACTATAATAGTTCACAGACTTGTGTAATAATAAAATAAAAAATTCCCAGTATGTCTTATAAACCAAACACTTCCCCTGATACACTTTGTAGTATCAACGCTCAAATCGTCAATGTATAATTTTCTGATACATTCTTCTGATTTGTAATCAACTACATTCAAATTCTTTATGAAAATTAGTCATGTGTACATGTATATTACTTTGCCTCGAGACCTGATCAAGGATAAATTACAAACACTGATCAGATGGTCATTTGGCAGAGAGGGGAAAACTTATTTAGCAACTAATACTCGTATTGGATTTCTAGTAATTTTCGTAAGTCTATAAAATTTAAACCTGTGTTGATTTATGTTATGCATTATACTTTTTATTGGATAATAATATTACTCGTTTTGGCGACAAGATTTACAGACAAGATGTTAGCATACATAGGGGGACGATTTTTACCCCTTTCAAGCAGAACTCATCTATTATTTTTACGTAACATTAATTTTGTTAATGAAAACGCTCAAAATCTACGACAAAAGAGATGGGTTTGGATTACCCATTATATACTGCCCATGACTTAATGGAGATATTCCACGACTTCCATTGTATGGCATTTATATTTCTTAATGACTTTGTTATGTCAGAGCTTGTTCAGATGCCAATGACTTTCATTCTCGTAATATTGACCTTACCACACTTTTCACGGGGTTATCGATATCATAATGTACGTAAAACATTTGGCAAGTTTTAAAGAAGATATCCTGAGATTCAAATGACACTTGATCAACACCAGTATTTCTCATGAATGTAGATTCAATTTACCGCATCTTACACATGTAGTGGCATAGACTTTGCTATTGCACACCTTCAAAACATCACCACTGGGACTCAATGAAAGGCTTTAATTGAAAGCTCTTTACATCGAGAAGGCTGGGTGTACCGCAATCTGTCCTTCTGGTTGTTAGTTTGACTTCGCTTGTTTATCACTTCTGAGCTTACACTGTTTTAACAGAAGTTACTTAAGCCATCTTTTTTAGCCTCCCCCTCGACACCGAATTTGGCGAGTGACTGCTCTCCCGCGGTCTCAATTCTTTACTCACACACACACACACACACACACACACACACACACACATTAAAGTCAAATATTTGACCCGTAAGTTTATATACGCCATTTGCACAACCTTTTTTTGGGGTTGTTGCGGTGGTTGTGTGGTTAATCGTGCGGGTCATTGCTATGCTAGGCGACGTCGGCCAAAGGCATTGTGAGTTCGATCCCGGCTCGGTACCGGAATTTGACTTTAATATATTATTTACTTCGTTCCTTTGTTAATGTGTAGCTGTGTCACTCTATTTACAATGATATAACTTTCAACGACTTTAATATTATATATGGCAGTGAACATTGTCTAAGTTGCTGCTGTTGTAACTCTGCATGCACACTGATTGTTCATCAATGTCACTATTCATATACTTAACTACCGTGTATAGCCACTTTTTATGCTTCTTAGCTATGTCCAATTTTCGTGTTTCCAATAGCCTTTTGAAAATGTTTTGATCGTTTAGATTTTAATCGACAATTGCTTTGGGTGGTTTGTTATTGAGATGATTGACAGCGCTATGTATGTCTTTACTTAAGACTTCTTGTATCATGCAGGAAGTGGGAAAATCGAGGCCTCATTAACCGGTTTAATCACACCGCTGGTTTCATGCTTGGTGACCCACGTAAGTCGGTCCGTATGGATTACTAGTCTCGGGGATTGTTGTGACGTCGATCTATTTCCTTTTATTATGGTGCTTGGTTGTTTGATGCGGCTATTGCTGGTTTGTCATTGTCTCTCGTTCTGTTGATTCCATTCATCATGTTTTCTTAACCCTAGGAATTGACAATAATGGAATATTTCATACACAAATGGAGGGGTGGTTCATATACATGTACATCATCATTTTTTTTCTAGAAATGCTTGGATTGAATACATTTATACATTAAGTTGTGCAGTAAATTTATTTTCAATTCGAATATACATAAGGAAAACACAGATACATGTACGTATCTTTTCTTAAGATTTACTGTTGCGTCATTAATTTTTACACCTATATTAAATTGAAATTTATTTTTATAGTATCGTATATCCAACTTTTCTCAAAGAGCAATATTTTACTATTTTATCTTCAACTTAGTTTATCAAAAACACACATTCCAAGAATAATCCCCATTGAAAACGTGGGACGCGCTTCGATAGGCGATCAGTTTTAACATTAGCGCCACTTATAGAATATTTATTCATATATTAGCTTAGATCAAAGGAGAACAAATCAAACAATTGTGCCATCGACAAATATAACTATGTTAATTATTAAGGCTACATTTTATTCTAGTGTGGCATTGTTTGTAGTTTTATTTTCAAAGTATATAAATGGAAATTGAACTTTCAGAAAAGTGTTGCAATGGCACAGCTACAGTGGTTAAGATGATAATACACTGTTTTACGTCTTAAAAAACGGAGTAACAAAAACTGATTTCCAAAACGGCACACCATACAATGTTAGCCTACTTGTGTATGTTGAATGACAAACGCTCTTTGAAGGTAACCTGACCGTATATTGATCGTGTACATGTAATGTTGCGATAAAAATACAACGTACACGTATTCACAGTACTCGGATGTCGAGATAACACAGTTTGTATGCAAGTACACTATTCTGTGTCTTCTCGGTCAGGTACATGTATGCATGTGTACATTTCGAAATACTAGGTGAGTGAAGCAACCTAAACTAAACATTTCAGCGATAAATAGGTAAAGTATTAAATGCTACAGTGTATGTTAGTTGTCTAATGAATGTAGTTATATGGCATAAACATGTACATGGATTTAGTTGGGTGTGTCAACAAAGTGGTGCGTTGCACATGGTTAAATTTGATATTTCAGGTTAAATCATGTAGAATATGTAGTTTATAAATAGGTTTATGTTAACACGATAATTAAAGTTACTAAAGGTCTTAACAAATGTGTAGGGATATGAGTGGAACATGTACATGCGCAAAACATGTGACCGGCAGCTCATATAATACCGAAAATATCGACCCAGTGTCCCTTATGCATATAAAATAACTCATCATACAAGTATTAGCAGTATTAGCTTCCCAAAAAGCTAGGTGCGGCTACGCAACAGCTTACTCATAGATCAGAAATAGTCTGCAATATTATG
>JAUMGZ010166098.1:0-15612 GCA_032359645.1 Pododesmus macrochisma
TTATTACCTGGAAGAAATGATGATTTCGGTATGTCCATGACATCCGCGCATTGTTGACGTACTTCGTCTACTTGTTCTCTGTAAAAATATAAATTTTATTCAATGCACCGTTAGACGTTAATGTGATAAATGAAACTTGCATACTTATCAGTTCTGGCTCTTGTGTTTAATCTCTATAATTTGCTCGTTTTGAAAAACTTTCATCGTAAAATTGTGTGTATTTTAAACGTTCGTCTCCAAATAAATGATTATTATATCCTCTATCCTGCTTGTATGGGTTTTCCGTTTATGAGGCAATAGAACCTAATTTTCAAAGGAATGTTTTAAATTATGTCGTTTGCTTAACGTGCATGTTGCAGATGGGTACAACATATTTTGAAAAAAAGACGAATGTTGTCTAAATCATTGAGACTTACGAGCACGAATTTTTGTGACAAATTTCACGAGATAAAGCGATATTAGCGATAATACACTGAAATACATAACACATTTATTCAATGCCAGTTTTAAACACAGAGCTACATGGGACGTTTTATCAACGAAATGGTATGTGTGGTTAACAATTAATGGGGCCCCATCCTTTCCATGCGTACAGTTATTTTATTCTTCCTGCAGCAAATGGATTAAGCGTTTGTAATAATCTTACACATAATATAATGTACTAGAAGTTTTCCGTTCCTTAGTTAAAATAGTAAAAATGCTGTACGTGGTTTCGATAGGTGCCCTATTCACGTAGATGTAAGACTTACCTGTTGTACGTGGATTAGATAGGTACCATATTCACGTAGATGTTGGACTTACCTGTTGTACGTAGTTTAGATAGGTTCCCTATTCACGTAGATGATATACTTTCCTGTAGTACGTGGTTTAGATAGGTTCCCTATTCACATAGATGTTAGACTTACCTGTTGTACGTAGTTTAGATAGGTGTCCTATTCATGTAGATGTTAGACTTACCTGTTGTACGTGGTTAAGATAGCTTCCCTATTCACGTAGATGATAGACTTACCTGTAGTACGTGGTTTAGATAGGTTCCCTATTCACGTAGATGATAGACCTACCTGGTGTACGTGGTTAAGATAGGTGCCTTATTTACATAGATTTTAGCCTTACCTGTTGTACGTGGTTTAGATAGGTGCCATATTCACGTAGATGTTAGACTTACCTGTTGTACGTAGTTTAGATAGGTTCCTTATTCACGTAGATGATAGACTTACTTGTAGTACGTGGTTTAGATAGATTCCCAATTCACATAGATGTTAGCCTTACCTGTTGTACGAAGTTTAGGTAAGTTCCCTATTCACGTAGATGTTAGACCTACCTGTCGTACGTAGTTAAGGTAGGTTCACTATTCACGTAGATGTTTAACTTACCTGTTGTACGTGGTTTAGATAGGTGCCATGTTCACGTAGATGTTAGACTTACCTGTTGTACGTGGTTTAGATAGGTGCCATTTTCACGTAGATGTTAGACTTACCTGTTGTACGTGGTTTAGATAGGTGCCGTGTTCACATAGATGATAGACTTACCTGTTTTGTATGGTTTAGATAGGTGCCCTATTCACGTAGATGTCAGCCTCACCTGCTGCATGTAGTTTAGATAGGTGCCATGTTCACGTAGATGATAGACTTACCTGTTGTTCGTGGTTTAGAAAGATGCCCTATTCACGTAGATGTTAGACTTACCTGTTTTACGTGGTTTAGATAGTTACCCCATTCACATAGATGTTAGACTTACCATTTGTACGTGTTTTAGATAGGTGCCCTATTCACATATACGTTAGACTTATCTGTTGTTCGTGTTTGAGATAGGTGCCCTATTCACATAGATGTTGGACTTACCTGTTGTACGTGGTTTAGATAGGTGCTATGTTCACGTAGATGTTAGACTTACCTGCTGTACGTTGTTTAGATAGGTGCCCTATCCTCATAGATGATAGCCTTACCTGTTGTACGTGGTTTAGATAGGTGCAATATTCACATAGATGTTAGACTTATCTGTTGTACGTTGTTTAGATAGGTGCCATATTCACATATATGTTAGACTCATCTGTTGTACGTTGTTTAGATAGGTGCCATGTTCACATAGATGTTGGACTTACCTGTTGTACGTGGTTTAGATAGGTGCTATGTTCACATAGATGTTAGACTTACCTGTTGTACGTGGTTAAGATAGGCGCCCTATTCACATAGATGTTAGACTTATCTGTTTTACTTTGTTTAGATAGATGCCTTATTCACGTAGATGTTAGACTTATCTGTTGTACGTGGTTTAGACAGGTGCCCTATTCTCGTTGATGTTCGACTTACCTGTTGTACGTGGTTAAGCTAGGTGCCCTAGTCACATAGATGTTAGCCTTACCTGTTTTTTCGTGGTTTAGGAAGGCGCCCTATTCAAACAGATGTTAGACTTACCTGTTTTACGTGGTTAAGATAGCCGCCTTATTCACATAGATGTTAGACTTACCTGTAGTACGTGGTTAAGATAGGCGCCCTATTCACATAGATGTTAGACTTATCTGTTTTACTTTGTTTAGATAGATGCCCTATTCACATAGATGTTAGACTTACCTATTGTACGTGGTTTAGATAGTTACCCCATTCACATTGATGTTTAACTTACCTGTTGTACGCTGTTTAGATAGATGCCCTATTCACATAGATGTTAGACTTACCTGTTGTACGTGGTTTAAATAGATGCCCTATTCACATAGATGTTAGACTTACCTGCTGTACGTGGTTTAGATAGGTGCCCTTTTCACGTAGATTTTAGACTTACCTGTTGTACGTGGTTTAAATAGATGCCCTATTCACATAGATGTTAGACTTACCTGTTGTACGTTGTTTAGATAGGTGCCATGTTCACATAGATGTTAGACTTACCTGTTGTACGTGGTTTAGATAGGTGCCCTATGCACGTAGATGTTAGTCTTACCTGCTGTATGTAGTTTAGATAGGTGCCCTATTCACATAGATGTCAGCCTTACCTGTTGTACGTGGTTTAGATAGGTGTCCTATTCACATAGATGTCAGCATTACCTGTTGTACGTGGTTAAGATAGGTGCCCTATTCACATAGATGTTAGTCTTACCTGCTGTATGTAGTTTAGATAGGTGCGCTATTCTCATAGATGTTAGTCTTACCTGTTGTACATGGTTTAGATAGGTGCCCTATCCACGTAGGTGTCAGCCTTACCTGTTGTACGTGGTTTAGAAAGGTGCCCTATTCACATAGATGTTGGACTTACCTGTTGTACGTGGTTTAGATAGGGTGCGCTGTTCACATAGATGTTGGACTTACCTGCTATATATGCGGGTTGGGGCGGTTGCCTGCTCTCGCTGCTCATCGCACGTATTGTAGTTACGATCACCTTCGGTTGATTGACTCTCTCCACTTATGGTTGATGTAATTTTCACATATATTTCTTGCAGGATTGTCTCATCACTGACTTCATTCTTCTCAGAACCGCTGATGTCTGACTCGCGACTGGTTGTACTTGAGACAGACTTGGGCTTTAATAACATTTCACCGCTTGGTATTATCCACAGTTTTGAGAAGCTCAATTGTTCTGTGTGTGCCTGTTCCTTTGGCTCGGTTGTTTCTGGTGATGGGATATCGATGTTTGTGTTTTCCTGTATCGTACTCTCCTTCTCTGATTGCCCTTTCGTTTCTCCTGTGCATACAAAGCAGTGTTCACCTGGAACGTGAAATAGACAATGCAGTATCAAGATGAATAGCTGATCTGTTATTCTGAAAATACTTTTTTACGAACAAGTACTGTCTTTTTGGTAAAGAGATGTGGTTATTGGCAAGATCATTGACAACAATGTTTACAATATAAGTTTTGTAACATTATTTAAAATAACTGTTTTTATTGCCGGTTTTAAAATAATTATATGACATAACACAAGTGACACAATAATTATATATTATTACACATGTGACACAATTTAACACTGGTGACACACACTTATATATTATAACTCATGTTACCCAACGATTATACAGATAACACAGGTGACACAATAGTTATATATTGTTACACAAGTGATACAATTTTAACACAGGTGACACAATAGTTATATATTATAACACAGGTTACACAACGATTATACAGATAACACAGGTGACACAATAATTATATATTATTACACATGTGACACAATTTAACACGGGTGACACAATAGTTATATATTATAACACAGGTTACACAACGATTTTACAGATAACACAGATGACACAATAATTATATATGATTACACACGTGACACAATTTAACACAGGTAACACAGTGATTATATATTTTAACGCAGGTAGCACAATTGAAACATTCAACATCTGTTTGAGATTACCTTTTATTTCGGGTTCAGAATCATGACTAGTTGATGGAGTACTTGTAGACTCGCTAGTGTGTCTAGTATATTTTTCATATGTTTTAGCGGATTCTAGTTTCCGCTCATCTTCAGTTTGTTTTGGACATGAATCTAGAAGAGGTTTCTCTTTAAATCCCCACAGACGCAGTCTCTGCTGCCTTAACTCTTCTGCTGTTTGATCGGACATGTTGAAGCCCAACATATCTTGGAAACTTCGCTTAACCTTTTGGTATGTGCTTGCCCTGACATCGGGGGATGTTCTACTGACGTCGAGCTTTTTGAAGGATAGAAAGGGTGTTGGCGAGTCCATCAGCAAAGCCTCATGTCCAGTCATTCTCTCGGCGCACTTGTCGCAGCAATAGGACATTCTTTTCACATAGCCACGATTAAAGTCTTTCCACTGTAATAGGTATCAACAAGAATTTATTGAATCGATCTCTTTAAGAGCGTTTAATTTGGTATATATCTTTATTAAATACAATTTTCCAATGCATTAATGTGGACCTTGGAGCGCATTAGTTTTTATTATTAAGATTTGTTGCATCTCCAAGTTGAGTGAAAAATCAAAACTGATGAGACAAAAATAGAAGAAGCAACGAAATAACTACAACAGATAATACCAGTAATCATTGAGCCGGTTTCTGTGATGCAACGGTTGTAAGGGTGTGCTTAGTTTGTAATATGGAATTATAATCATTATTATAAAGACTGTGTTTAATTTTGAAATTAACCAATTAGAAAACGACTTAATGCCTAATTAAACATAAGAATAACATTAAGAAAAATGACAGATTTTCTGATGTACCCAGTTTATTTTATATTCGTGTGTATTGCATACCGTTTGATTCTTTGGCTCCGATGCTGTATTGAGTCGAAGACCATCTACTTTGAAGCTGGAGAATGAACACTCGGACGGTGTGGGTGGAGGAACTCCTGGACCGTCCTCGCAACTCTCTGTATCACAACTCGGATAACATGCTTGCTCATTAATATATGGAGTAGATTCGGGCCGTGGAATGATTGGTTTACTTGTGTAGGAAACACTTGCACACTGTAAATGAGAATGACGTGTTATTGATAGAGAAATACTTAAGCCAAACCGAATTCAGTTGGCATTTATATCGCCTATGAATGCCATCACTCATCGCTTATCGTTTAGTTTCTCATTGCTTATCGTTTAGTTTACCGTTTAGTTTGTTACATTGGGATAGCAAATGGTAAATATAAGTATTGAACTGCTTTTAGTTGGCATTCACAGAAAATGAATGCCAACTGAAAGCAGTTCAATGCATAACTAAATCAAAATATTGATCACAAGAACCATTATTCATGAGAAACTTGGCAAACACTAACTAAATCATCAGTATTGGGCTTTATTAAGAAAAATCATAGGTATTAAAATAGAATCTAATCATCATAAATTGAAATGATCACCATAAAGAAATGTGGAGAGAGGGGTCCCTGATAAACGTGAATTCACCAAAGCCCTTAATACTGAACCATAATGGATGTGTGTTTTGAAAATATTTCTTTCGACAAGTGTTTGGGAAAATTTCAACATTCGTTAACGCCTCTTGCTTGTCGTTGATTCGTACCTAGGCTAAGCTTATAGAATCTTAGACGATGTCCTTTCACACTGATAGTTGGTTTTTTGTCTCTTTTATACATTTAATCTATTTGCGGGCTCGGTTGCAAGTTTGTAATTTTAGCCGCAAAGACGGAGTAATGTACCTATCAACAGCCTAAAATAAAATACACTTATTTTGAATTTAAGATCAATATTAATAGTATAAAATACGTTTTTTGAAACGTGTGAATTAAACAAAATGCGATAACCGAGTTGGACTTTTGCTACGATGCTCCATCGTAGATTGAATGTTAAAAGAAACCACTCATGATAAACATGTACTGACAAAAAATAATACTCGCCGAAGATGCCGTTGTTGATAATCTTGAAAGGGAACTGAATCTTTCTCCAACGATACTCAGGCTTATATCGTCTACGTTTGCCTGGCTATCATCGGTTACTGCTGGTACAGGGGTAGTGACTTCAGCCTGAAAAAGTTATACATTCAATTCATAGAAAACCATCTTTAATTCATATTTATCGTTACTTACTTCTCATTTAGTTTTACTGAAATAAATTAGATGAACTTTTTTAAATACTGAATAACACTAAAATGTTGTTATTATATCCTGAATGTAGATATCTGAATTAGGATTGCAGGTATATACATTCCGAACGAAGATATATGAGTTAAAAAAAAATACAGATATCTCTATTCCGAATAATATGACAGTTGAAACTTTATCGGAAAATTAATTAAGATATCTTCGATGTTAATACCTTCATTCGTGACACAGATATCTGATTCCTAACATAACTAGTTGCAGTAGATATGCGCAGTATGAATTTAGATATCATAAATCCGAAAGTAGATATCTTTATTAACACTAATGATAGCTCTGTTCGTAGGCTATATTTCAATTATCACAGATATAATCTATTTACGAATTAAGACATCTTAACTATACCGTCTAAAAGGGATTATCTTGATTTCTAAAAACGTAATCTGTATTCCGAATATAAATATCTGAATGAGGATTGTAGATACATTATATACGAATCAGGATCGTGGATATCTACATTCCTAATGAAGATATCTATAAATAGTGGACGCTCAGATACAGTTTTCACATTGATTAAATGATAAGGTTGCTTGCCATTTGAGACTTCTACCTTACAGCCAAAATATTTTCCCCGTTTCGGCTTATACGGCCCAACCTTGTCTCTTAATGCCTACCCTACAGTTGTGCTGGCCATTTCCAAGTACTGTTAAAGACTAACTGTGAACATGTCTCTATTATAGCCTATGTAAAAGCGTCCATGCGTCAATGGTTTAGGTTAAGATTGTTTCACACTGGTGAGTTTCTCTATCCATGTAAGACGTAGGAGATTTATATTAAAAAAAACACATTGGTCTTCACCGGACTGCAGTTTGACAAACTTTTTATGTGACAATGACCCAATGTCGTGCCTCACACATGACATTTTGAATGTAAGTCGGTTTCTGGGTCATGATTATACTGAGGATTGTCCTGATCAACTAGACCTTTTTTGATATGAAATTGACCTGAAGTGGCGATGCTGAAGTTTGGCACCCAAGTGGGTTTCTCGGACCCTATTAGACTAATGGTTGTGCTTGAAGACCTTGACCTTTACGGGCGATACGTATTGGCGTATGTTTGATGTGACCTTGACCTTATTGCATGCCACCCAAATGACTAACATTAAGGCTCCCTTGTGTAAGTCTTTGTTTCTTTCTTTGCAGTACTTGATACTTAAAACTCCTGTAGAATTTCAATTGCCTTAACGTAAGTTGACGCTAATGGAATGTATAAATATTGTGCAACAACAAGTATTACGTGGTTTAGTAGCATTTCAAGATGATAAGAATCAAAATTAATTTCTTGTGTGTTAACATGCTTACTTTTCTAGGAGACCTTGGTGTAGTATTTGGAGCACTGTAAATTCTGGAAGGTTCCGGCGTCATGCATGCTACACCCTTTAACGGACATAAGATATTTCCAGGTCTCTCATCGGGCATAGATGACCGACTGTTAGCAGAGGTTAAATGACATCCCTATAAGAAAACATACAAACATCACTAAGACAAGTACATGTTATTCCAAGAACTAGCGAACGATAGACACAATACCGCCGAGGGTACTCTTTTGTCTACAAATAAGTTTTAATCGAGTGCAATTAGTAATTTCACTTCTTCTTCTTCAAATACAGGAGTAGACTCATAGCAAGGAGTGTAAAACATCCTTAACATTGCTTAACCTACGCAACATCGTGCCACTATTTTGTGTCATGTGTTTACCTTTGTAATCTTCTGTCTGTATCCATTGGCTATTTGTTGACAAGATCCTTCTCTCGGCGTTACAGAGCTCCTGCAGTCCGAAACAGAAACGCCCGACATATCTTACGTTGATCTAACCCATTTTTAACAGTTATATATAAATGAAGAGAATGGAAAATTTTCAATGATACATGAAGCCTCCTAGAAATGAACACACGATCGTCGAAATATCGCTTAGCGACAAAAGGTCGGCTATTATGACGTAACAGTAACTTACTTATTATGACGTCATAATGATGAATATGGTTCAATCTTTTGTCGGTTATTATAATGTCAGCAATGAGTTAAAACTTATATTTAGGCAATAAACTGCATAGATGTTGCAGACCTACTGGTATAACTGCAGCATGTGTCACAGACAAAATAGATGTAGCGCGTTAGCGCTCCATGATAAGTTTGTCTGTGACACATGCTGGCGTTATACCAGTTTGTCTGCAACATCTATGCATTTTATTACAAATTTGTCTACAAATTAAAAACGATAAAAAAATTAATAGTTATTATAGTTATTAAGGTGTTTGAAACGTTTAAAATTAATGTTTTCTGAGGGACTATTTTATGCGCATTCAAGTGTCTCAAGCGCGAACGCAGTGATTTGGCACATGCTGCAGTTATGCTCTCATAACCGAAGTTGCTCATTTTTTAAAGGGATATTGAAGGCGATTTCCACACCAAATGAAAATATTAATGTATATATTTTATGATTTTTGCTTCCATTTAGTATGTTGGGTACCAAAATGTCGCTGCAAAATGTTGTTGGCGACATTTTTGCGCGGTTGTAGACGTACAAAATTTGAAACAAGTCTTAACGTTATTTATGAATCTTCAGAAGAAACTTGAAATAAAAATAGTTACGGTTCGTAAATTTTACTTTTTGCTCCTCGACCTCATGGCAAAGGTGACTCACTATCAACAACTTGCTGTTATAACCTTACATGAAACAAATGAACAGATAGATCAAATATTCAATTAATATATTATTATAGATAGGATTGTAGAATAGCAGTGATTTGATATCACGTAAAACAAGATTGTTATGGCTGATGTTTTACGTGTTTGTCCATGTCGCTATTCTGTTGATCCCAAATGTAATCGTCGGCGTTGAAAAGACCATCTTGACCAAAAGTCGATCCGAGGTGGGTTTTTTCCAACATAAATTAATCCTGTCAAACGTCATTTAGTATTCACGTTTTGAACTTTTCCATAGCCACAGAGCCATTTTAACCAACCTGGTAGGAAATATGAATTGGGTCAGGAAATTTAGGTTTCTTTCGGCCCCCCACTAGGAAACAAAATTCGTAGTAAACAACATTATCAGTAAATGAAAATATCCAGTGATGTATTTAAACAAAATGTACGAGTGTATTTGAAAAAGAATTTAGCTAAAACTATTCAATCCAAGATGAAAAATAAACGTATTCGTGCTCTTAAAGTTTCACATTAATTAAGAATCGACGAAATACCAAACCAAAAACCCAAAGAAAGAACATGCAAATTCTGCTCTCAAATTGAAACTGAATCACATTTTATCTCGTTCTGTGAAGTATATAAAGACATCAGACTTAAATTAATACAAACATATATATATAAAGTAAAGATGGATGATCTATATCCTACGAACACATCTCGGGTCATGATGCAGTTACATAAGTCGGTCAAATTTGCATTGATCAAAGGCGATACATGTTTATAGTTTTTGTTGTTCTATAAATATACGACAACATGAATTGAAAATCATTGTATTAACATGTTTAGACTTACCGAAAAATTATATTACACGTATGCAATGTATAGAACCAGGATCTGATTTAGTTTTCTGATCAATTAAATGAAAATGAAGATTAAAATTTGTGTTAATTTGATGGGTCTGGGTTGTCAGGCATGTCAATATAAGGCCATTTTTGATAATATTCTAAAGCTTACACATGCTGCAACCCTTGATCACGGATAAGCAACTTTGCCCAATACCTGAAACCGGAGTAAACAATGGTGAAGTTGCAACCCAATGAGAGCTAATGCTACATGGACCTCTTGTGTTGTGGTTGGACAAATCAATATCATAATATAAACGTGTGATGGGCACTTATAATTCTGACTGGATTGAATATCTTCACAATGTTTAATCTGAACAATTTCATTGCAACAATTACCTTCATGGCATACATGTTTTATAGCACTGAAACTGTAGCGAAGTAATGTCCATTGTCTCAATTGTCGGAGAATGCAACAAGATTTATCTTTCTTTATGTCTGTAGGTGTCCACGTTTCTTGTTCGTAATGCGCTGCTGAGTTTGTTTGAATCTATTTATAAAGTTAAGTAAGGCGTGTTCAAACGGAACTGAGGTTTTTTTTTATTTTTTAAAATAGCTAAATTGTATGGTTTTTGGTTTTTCATGAGAAAAAATTGAATTATTATATATTTTGATCATTTTTCTGAAATGTTCAGGATTCATTTATTTTGTACGATAGTAACGTATTCTGTCAATTTAAGCGAGTTTCTTATCACGGTATATATATATCTATCTACGTGCAAGATGTGCGGGAAGTCATCAGACAGGGAGATAAATGGCTATCAGGCGTAAATATCCAGGTATTTCGTTATCATTTAGATATTGGATGTTTGAAGTAATTACACTGTTGTATTATATATGGATCAACTGAACACCATCTAATTGTAGCGTGCACAAAGTGTATATAATATCTGACATTGTGACCTGGAATTGTTATCTTTCACCGTGTGATGTGCGAATTACAATACTAATTATTTGTAATACAATCTGATTTCCTTATGCATTACATGTATGTAGTTTATTCCTTGTCAGCAACATGAGCGTACTTGGTCACGTTGTTTTATACCGAGAATGTATGTATGACTGTATCTACACTTAAAAAATAGATTATATAGATATTTAGTTTATACTAACTTATTTATCTACACGTAAAACGCAGATTAAAAATATTAAGTTTTCAGGGAAACTGCTTCTGGTTGTGACATTTCAAGGAAAAGATAGATTACCCTGCCTATTTGTTTTTACCACATCAGAATACATACAAGAAATATATGTCCCCCAACGTAAAATGGTAAAATCAAACTCGAGTTTGTCAATTTTCAAATTTTTAAGAATGAACGTGGCTTGCCTTTTTTATTACTGAATGTGAAAATTATCTAAAGAGAGTTGGATAAACCGGTTTATCAACCATACCAAATTGTTGTGCTGTTTCTTTTTACGATTTTTTCTGTAAAAATATCGTCATTTGAGTATTTGGATTCGTCCGCGGCATGGATACAAGACCAATTACTATCTCAACCAGACAAGAACAAGGAATAAGAACAAAAAATCCTTCAAACTGTAGAAAATCATGCCCGTTCAAAGTCTGAACTCTTTCAGACTGAAACGACGCTAGTAGGTCAAGTAAGATGGTGCGGTATTGTGACGTCATTCTCATTCACTATTCAAGGAGCAGAGTTAGGTGTCGCTTAATCTTAGTAGCGTTACAAGAAGTGGGTTCGAACGCTTGCTGTAATTGCCAAAACATGATCCAAGTATTTCCGTGTTTTATATATTAATTGCGTAATCTTCTCTAGACTTGTAATTAATGCACATCGTTTGTATAGTCCACCGATTGGTCTTCTGTCTCCCGAAATATTTTAAAAATGGATAAATCTAAGTCGAAAAATAAACAAGAATAAAGGCCAATTAATATCTGCTTTTTTGCAACTAAAAATTCAGACTTACGAGATGGTGGCCAATGATGTTTCTTTTAAAATGCACTTTACTTGTGTTTAAAGAATGGTGATATCGCCACATTGTTGTGGGAAGCTATATGCATATAAATAGGTTTAATCGCTTCATTATTTTTATTTATTGTCTGTACGCTGTTTATTGGTGATTTGTTACAGTTTTTTTAATGCGGTCAACTGACGAGGTCTGATGTATATGTCCCTACATGTTCTACAGAGATAACCATGTATTACCTGATATTATGCAAGGTCAGCAAGTCATTGATGAGATTATTACACGGGCAATCTGGGAATGCATGAGGTTAGGACACAGGAAGGTCAGTTTATCAGACCAGTTACCGCCACCAGTCGTACCCTGGTATTCAACTCCCCGCTATCACCGATAGGCCACCTCGACTCAGGTGTATACACCGAACTGATCGCACTATAAATGATAATTCGGGCTCGTTGATAATGATAGTTTAGATATTTATTGGACATCTAATTGTGTTAATACTTTCAGAAGGACCATCAACGTTACATGTATGCATAATACCTAATAAATGTTGATTGTTAGCATAACTTTACATAAATTGCTGTAGCTTTAATACCCCCCGAACACTGTCCTTCACTTTAATTCCACTTCAGTTTCGTGTCTTCTTGTGGTATCCGCGATGTAAAAAAACATAATTAGTGTACTTTTGTTAAATGAGTTGACGTGACACCGCAAGATAAACATCGCAAGCAGGGTTCACTTTAAGTTGTGTCACACCTCGACTGTACCGACACTTCCACACCGTACCTTGTTCTTAATACATATATTGCATACAAAAATAACATTTCTGTGTGTGTAACCGGTTTGCTGGGAAGAAACTGAAGCTTGACATCTGTGTTAAAGCTCACTTGACTGAAGATTCAGATTTCATTTACAATTATATACATAGTGTATTACTCCAAACTACTTTAACCAAGGTCTTTTCTATTTCAAACGGGAAAACCTTACTGTATTTCTTATGTTTTTTCGTGAAAGTGTATGCGACGCAATGCTGTTTTGTTCTAAGTTTTGGGCCGACAAAGTCCTTAACAGTCCGAAGTATTTTTTCCTGATAGAGTTATCTCCTCGAACATCGAACGTGAGACCATACAGCAAAGGGAAGTGAAAGATCGGAAATGTACAACCGTGCAGACGACTGGGGAGTTGATGTCCCTTCGAATAATTGACCAACGTCTTAATCCTTGGTCTTTAGGACAAAGATTAAACTTAAGTCACGATGACTTGTAGAACTTGTTATCGAACTAAGACCTTGATATCGAAATAACTCTGGAACAGGAATTGATTCAGAAAAAACTAAAAGATGGAGATGTTTGGCCCTTTATTTTGTTTGACCGAACGTGTTTGACGACTCCTTCTTGAGGGTTTGCCCCTTTGACATTACGACAGAAGCCTTTATTGGTTCAGACTCAAAAACGACAAGACGTTGAGACCTCGGGTCTTCACAATGGGTCTTCTAGGAATGCGACCCTTACAAAAGCTAAAAGATCAAAGTTCAAGGTGATAAAAACATTTATAACCAAAGCCTCGTTATATCAGAATTACTCCAGTAATATGATACATAGGGGGGAAATCTAAAGGCTGGAAGGGATTCAATCTAAGCCGACGAGAAAGACTTCTCAGTTGTGTCCAAAACCATTGAATCTTTAAAATAGTTCTGCCTTGCCTTACACTCAATAGAAAATTAAAAGGAGCAAGTTTTCATTATTTGATAGAAAGTCATCTTGCAACGATGGAAAAAATTGTTTTGACTTATTTAAATATTAACAATGCAGTCTATACAAACCAGTTTCATACGTCTTTATGTTTTGATATTAGATTAATGGTAGACATTCTATGTCGTTAGTGATTACTTCACGACGGCTTCACGTAATGAACGTATTGCCTAATGTCTAATACAACGTCTATCCAACATCATTGATGTGTTGATAATTTGTCGTCAGATTTTGAATGCCAATCAATTCTCAGAGGAACGCACTATATAAGTCGGCTGCTACATGGGTCTGGTCGTCTGCTGAGTTATATGCGGAGCGTGATGTGACCACTTGGTTACCAAATACAACCTATATTTTATCTTGGTAATCAATGGAAATAATCATTGTCACCATCACTCTAATGTCCCTGTGCTTTTGCTTACACGTGTCTGTCAATCAGTCTTGGCACTTTTCAAAGAAGTGTACCTAAAACATCGAAGATCAATACAATTACATGCGGACTCAGTAGTATATGGTTTGAATTTTTCCTAGCCGTATCTCCGTTTCTTTGATTGAAGTTAAAAACTCGGTTCCTTCATAGACAATGTTAACTTTTTTAGCTCACTTAAGCACGGGTCAAATTTTAAAACTTTAGTAGATACATGTTAATTTTCACATTTTAACTTCTCCAAAACGTCTTGGCAATTTTCAACTAAATTCGGCAAAAAGCCTACTTGGAGAAAGGGAAGACAGAGTTGTTCGTTACATGATTCCCACCGGAATCCTGGGGCGGCAATAGGTGATCTAAAATTTGGAGAGCAACACAATCTTCTAATAAACTAGAAAGACTTGTGGTTAATGCGTGCATGAGTGTTCATCTTATAGTTTGGACAATTACAATTAAAGGGGATTAAGATTTGTTCATATACCAAATCTTAAAATCTGCTAGTGCACGAGAAGGCTTAGATCTTGAGATGAGCGAATCGATGCCAATTTGGTATCTTGTTTATTTTGGATTGCGTAGTTCGAAGTTCACTGTTAATTAATAATATGTAAATATGTGTTTGAGCTTTTTTTCACAAAAAACCTTAAGAAAAGATGTTAGGATTCCAATTGGTTTCAATTATAACGAATAATGTTTCGGTTAAATCATTAGCCAAATATCTGACGTTACTCCAATCCCAACTAATGAAACATAACAAATGATATATATTCGGGAATGTTAAGGTGATAAGATATCCATGACGACCACCTCTCGTTTTCTTTGTTATATGCCGCAGTTACAAAACACGATTTTTAATATATAAAAACAACCTGTGAATGAAGTTTTTCGTTTTAAGTTTATCTGGTCCGAAGGTTCAATGTGGACTTTTCTTATACAAATCCTGGCCGTCGTCCTTCGTCGTTAACTTTTCGCATTTTCGACTTCTTCTCCTAAACCACTTGAAAAATTTCATCCAACTTGGTAGGAAGTATCCCTATGGGAAGGGGATTTAGATATGTTCAAATGAAGAGGGGGGGGGGACAAAAGGGGGATATTTGACAAAATAAACAAATAAACTAGAAGGCCTAGAGTTTAAAGTTTTGGTATGAAGGAACTTTAGGGCATGGAAAACCAAGGTTGTTCAAGGCGTGGCCCTTGGGTCATAAATAGGTTATGCATTTTTGTGTCAAAGTTCAACACTATAGCGAATATGTTAACTATTCACATTTTCGACTTCTTCTCCTAAACAACTGGACAAATTCCAACCAAACTTGGTAGAAAGTATTCCTAGGGGAAGGGGATTCGGATTTGTTCAAATGAAGGGGCTTGGCCCCCAGGGGCGCTTCTGGGGGGGGGGGGGGGG
>JAUMGZ010166109.1:0-15612 GCA_032359645.1 Pododesmus macrochisma
AATTGCTAGTTATTGACTCTTGTGTCCGAATATAGTACTTTTCACTATAGTGATAGCTACACTTTATTTCTTCATATCCTTGTAATAACGAGTGGGACACGAGACTGCATTTTTAAGTGATCACTATGTGATTGTGACTTTTTCTATCCTTTATATAAGTTTTTTTGTACGACTTTTTCTATTTTAATTACCAACCGCGCGGGATGTAAGCCATTAACAACGACCTCAATCATTCAAACACTACGTGTCATATTAGTGTTAAGGTTTCGTTTGAAACCATTCATTTGATCGATCAGCCATCGAAGAGACCTTTGAACATTTCTCGGTGAATAAAACAACAAACAAGAAACAATTTCTTAATCTTGATAAGGAAAAATCAACGAAATCGAGTGCGAATGAAATTAAACAGTACTCAAACTTAAACAACACAACTGACCGCCTAAATACGAAAGATTTTCAAAGAAATAAGTTCCAATTATGTTACACATCAAACACCGATCGTTTCTGTTCATGGCGGTATGATAAAGGACTTCCATACGGTTTCCAAGTTTTCAAGCTTGTAATCAATCGTTTAATTGTCGTGTATGAAGATAGAGCGCTCAGGGATGTATTTGTTCAGATTTGCGTTAGGGATAACTAAATTGACTCCCGCTGAATCCTGCAGTACGACATTTTCGAATCCGACGCTGTCAAACAGCAATCTTGAAAGAGATTCGACGTAGTGTACATTTAGCTAAAGAACAATGGCTTCCTATAACGAGATAATTGTTTAGACATCCAATTGTGTTACAGCAAAAGACTAAAGAGCATCCCTTACTGTTTAAATCAATCATATTGTTCGTTTTTACGATCGACGAGGTTCAAAACCAAATGTTTTAGTTCGAACTCTTACTTTCATGTTTATTTTATTCATCATTTCGCTTTAATTGAAATGGAATTCTTTGGTCTTTGTTTTGTTATACTGTTCAATTCATCTTAATGATTTTTTCGTCAGTCTTTACCAGATTGTATGTAGGATGTTATCAATATTAACTTTCTCTGACAAAAGAGTCGTTTTGTGTTTGTTCCTACAGTGAACTCAAACAAAATGGTTCATTTTTAAACAAAAAAGCAAGATTTATGCGCGGAAAAACCGACATCTGCGAAAAACCGATGTCGCTACATATGTACATAGTAGTTTAAAGAGACAGAAGAAAACAAAATAGTTTCATAAATGCACAAAGTGTGTTTTATCTGTAGCACATCATACTCGATTGTTTAACCACTTGCCAACGATTGCATATTGCAAGCAAAACATAAAATACATAACGAACTTCTGACGCAATGTTGTATGATAAAATTTGATCTAGTTTTATTCATTTTTGTGCTGACGTTTTCACTTTCAATATTATGTATCTTTTTTACAGGATTTTTGTTTACTTTCCTCAAACTGTCTCTAACATATGCTTAGATACACCGTTTACCTGAATACGCAAGAGCGTTAATATATTTAGATTTGGCTCCAACAGGTATGCGTACGTGCCTATTGGATGTATGTTTTAGATACTAGTTGGATCTTTGAATTCTAAGACAATACATTGAACGATACATTTGAATAATATTTGAATATATTTACTTAAGAATACCCCACGCTCTTCTAATACCATACAGATCATATCGCATCAATCACGATATATTTTGTGGTTCTTGATTTTTAAGAAAGAGTTTGTCTATTCAACAGCAGATCAAAGACACAGTGTATGTAAACTTACATTGTGACCCATGCACGGGGATATTTTACATTCGATTAAACACGAGTAATTTAACACTCCCCTACGCCATTTGGAAAGTGGTAACGTTAATCCATTGTATTGAAAAGAGCGTGAAATGGCACTAGATTTCTTACAATTAACTACTTAAGCACACTGCCCTATCTACATACACGTGCTTTATTTGCATGCCGCTCAAAGGTTCTCAAGTACACCCAGAAATGAATTGTTTAATTGATATGTAAGTAATTTTAATTTTGATTTCAACCTTTAAGAATTCTCACCGTTCATTAGCATAAGGAAGAGACTCTGCTCGCGTAGTTAATTAGCAATTTACGATCATGAATCTTGTTAGCCTTGATTAACCCGATATATGAGAGAGAATCGCATCAAAGATCATTGAGTGGGTAGAGGTCTCATAGAAATGGTTTAGCATCTGACAATAGACAATCAAACAATATAATATGAATACGTTACTTCCATTCACGAAGTGGGAACTCCAATAGCACAGCTTTTAGATTGTATAACAACAATTCGCCCATACACTTAAAATCCGTCATTGTACTTTGAGGTGGCATTTTACTAGAGTAACTATTATCAATATAGTTAATAAATTAAAATATGTGGATACATGCACATAAAGTTGATGGGAATGTAAAGACCATATGATTCAAAGAAGCTGATAGGTAGTTGATTTCATTAGGGTTTATCGTCCCTTCAATACACGTAAAGATCATATCGATATTGTGTATTCTTGTGATAGAGTACATTGATTGGGACTCAACAGTGATGTCTCACTGAACTATCATGCATTAAACAAATTGACATGACACGTCACTTGGTCACATTAATCTGACTCCGAGCAAACCGTTCCTTCTACCAAAAAAAATGTATTGTTCATCTTTCTGTATATCTATATTTTTTTCATTTCAATCTATGTTCCTTAACTAGTTAATTAATTTCAATAACAATAAATACATTGTATTTCATGTAAGTTTGTGTACACTTAGTAACGCTTTTAACTTTAATATTCATATTAATATTATACATTTACACAGGTTTGTTTGAGTGAGTGTGCATTTTATTTTTAATATGTATATGTTCATTATCTGTAACCGTTCAAGGATAGTACTCAAATAGGCATGCCTACTGCCCGATTCCTGTTATAAATTGATTTTGTAAATAGAATATTAAAATTGAAGTTAAAAAATTAAACATTTACACATTATTCAGTATAATATTTTACTGATTTTAAATTTAACAATTTATATAATTTAAAAGCAAACCAATAAACTTTTGATGCCGATCTTGCTAGTAAACAGTTTGTACAAACTTTTCTTCAATTTTACCATGATGATACTTTCAGCCGAGCCCGATGTAACGACAGTACTGTAAATTCAATTCATCGCCTCCAGAAGATATGTTTCCCCTTCGACATTACATCATCACTCCACGTGTGATTTTAAGTGAAAATGAACTATGTGTCAGATATGTTGTTGACCAATATAAATGGTGTATGCATAAGTCGTAAATTATGACGCAATAACCAATCAAATCCGGCATTACAAATATATTGAATAAGAATATCGTTGTCATCATGATTCATGGTTCTGAAATATCTTTATTTGAGAAAATAACAAAAAAATATTGATCTAACGTTGAAAAACAAAAGTACAGTAAGTTAAACTAAATTGATATGCGTCAAAATTAGTTTTGTTAAAAATGTCCTAATTGTTCAATAGAGTACGACTTACTCAAAATCAAACACAATCTATTAAGTTAACATTCAATCTAAACAGTGCCATGTAAACATACACTAATATTTAGAATGGATATAGATTAGAAATACAGTTAGTTATTCAACTGTTTAATATCAGGAGTTTTACTTCAATGAGTTCTTGTTACATTAGCTTTGCAGTACGAAAACTGAAATACTTACCAAAACAAAATGCAGTTGCAGCATCTGTAGCCGCCAGGTAATAGACAAAATTTGTGGGACACTTTTTAATCTTTATAATCCATGTTTTCGAGCAATCATCCGTCAACGAAAGTTTACATACATATCTATTAACAACTTCACCAACGTTAAGGGGGTGCGTGCCTGTTTGAATAAAATAGTATTGAACATAAATCCATATCTAATGCAACTTTGCATTTTTCATTAGAAACAAATATAAAGTATGTAATAAAATACATGTAATATTTCTGTTCTAAATTCTTCTATTTGAACATGACACCAATTTGATTTTAATGTCCATCTGAATGAAATGGACCTATAATTCAATTGTTGGTATTTGAATAATTTTACTTTCAATATTTGTCAAATGTTCCTCATTCAGGACTTTTTAGGATAATTTGAAAGTATAAGTTGATAATATTGAATTTTGATCCCAAAACCTGTTATCTACTTTTTCATCCAAAGGTGACGTATTTGATACATGTAAATGTGGTTTTCCTTGGTAACATGTAGTTCATATACAAGCATGAGAACTAAGCTTTATTATTTGTTTGAAGACGGTATTGTTCGAATGCTGAATTTTCTAATCGAAAACATATTTGTTGAATTTGGAGGCCAGGAATTCCTGAGACTATTTGAATTCCCATGGGGAAAAACTACCCTCCGCTACTAGCGGGCCTATTTCTCTATTCGTATGAGGCAGAATTTATCTAATAGCGACTCATTTCAGAGAGAAAGACTATGGCAATTTTTTTAATTTCACCTTTCGCTACATAGATGCCGTTTTGCCAGCCAGCCAGCCAGCCAGTCTTTGATTATATAATATGGTATAATGGAAAGTATTAAGCTCTAGGCCTTTTTTTATTTTTTAGAAGAATTTTTTGTCAAATTCCCCGAATTGTCCCATCTAATGGCATCCCCTTGAGGTCAAGCCCCATCAATTAAACAACTCTGACAATCCTTCACCTAAGGGTTCTTCCTAAAACGTTTGGTTGAAAGTGCTCTAGTAGTTTCGGTGAAGAAGTCGTGAATGTGAAAAGTTAACATGTTTGCCATATGGCATGATTATCGTGTTGGACTTTGACCCTAAAAGGTGTAACCTATTTTCGAACCAGGGTCACGCCTTGAAAAAACTTGATTTTCCAAAGATCGGAGTACTTTCTCATACAGACCCAGTCCGTCATAGTCCATAGTTAACATTTCACAATTTCGATTTCTCCAGACCTTTCAAAACAACTTGAACCATTTTAAATAAACTTGGTAGGAATCATCCTTAGGAAAAGGGGATTCAGGTTTGTTCGAATGATGGGGTTGGCTTCAAGGGGGCTAAAATAGGGACAATGTGTCAAATTCAAAAACTTTTCTACAAGACTTGACGTCTTAGAGCTACATGTTTTTGCACGTAGTAGTCTTAAGGTATGGGGAACACAGTTTGTTCAGGGCGTTTTAGATCAAAATAAATTTTGCGGTTTTTTGGGGGTTCAAAGTTCAACATAATAAAAAATATATCAACTTTTCGCATTTTTGACTTCTTCTCCAAAACTGCTGAACCAATGTTTTCCAAACTTTGTCGGATTCATCCTAAGATGAAGAGGGTTAATGTGTGTTCGTATGATGGGTTTTAGCTTCAGCTTTCAGTTTTGAATGTTATCAAATTTTCCTTATGTAACACCTCGATGCACATCTTGAAGGCAAAATTTTATCATTTGCCAAAATTTTAATCCCCTTCAAGTAAGGATATACTTCCTGAATTTTGTCCAGTGATATGGAAAAATGTAGAAAAATTTACGACGAACGGACAAAAGAAGACGGACTTGATTTGTATGAGAAGAGATTGCATTGGACATTTGGTACAAATGAAACTGTTTTTCATATTTGTTATCAATTGTTGTAAAAGAATTCTATTTACGATATGTAAAGCCCCAGTCACACTAGGGCTTACAATTGTGTGAGACTATCTGCTACCTAGATGGGTGTTTACAATCGGAGAAAAGTGTGACGATCGCCTACAATTTTAGCCCAAAAGTTTTGTTGCACGTCATATTATACGACAGGTCTTCAATGATAGTGCGACAAATCTTTGGAAAGCGTGCGAATATCGTAAGATATCTTAAGAAGATATCCACGATTAAGAAAGATCATCTATGATTGTCGTTCGACGAGCGCATGACAAGTTTACGACTTTGTCAGTATGATTTCTCCATGATCATTGCCGAATAGTATAAATATCATGCAACATGGTGAAATGGATAAGTTTACAATCTTCAACAATCGTACGATCCTGTGATCAGCAATTTGCTATTGACGGTCTTAAGTAATCGTACGACTTTTCTACGATCATATGCGACCAATCGTACGATCACTTGCGATAATGTAAGATCAAACGTAACCTATCTGCGATAACTTGAGACTATCCGTGACTAGTCGCACGATAACCACCGACCTGTCTTCGACATGTTACGATTGTATGTAAATCAGTTGTAAAATCCATTAAATTAAATCATTTGTCAATGAAACTTATCCATTTCACCATGTTGCATGTTATTTATACTAGTCGACGATGATCTTTGAGAATCGCAGAAGGTCTTAAACTCGCCGTGCGTTCGTCGTACGACAATCATAGATGATCTTTCTTAATCGCGGATAATCTTAAGTTATCTTACGTTGGTCGTAGACAAGTCGCAACAAGTCTCTGATAATTGTACAACAAATCATAGGTGATCCTCGAAGATCATTAGTAGTCGTATCGTAATCGTGCGACAGTCGAACGATAGTCGCACGATTACCAAAGACGTGTCGCTCGATCAATGAAGGCCTGTCGTGACTGCAACAAAAAATGGAGCTAATATCGTAGGTAAACGTCATGATCGTCTCCGATCGTAAAAACCTCTAGGTCGCAGATAGTTTTACATAATCGCAAGCCCTAGTGTTACAAAAGACCGCTAATGACCAATTGTTGATCATTGGTGCGTACGATTGTTGCCGATGTGGACCTTTGGTACGACGATCGCACGACAACTTGAGACCTGTTCATACGGTGGTTGGCGACCTAGTCAGTAGTAGCCAGTTTTTGTGCATGTCAAAAAACCTATCTACGACAAAAATCAGTCGTACGATTGTTACATGTATCGATTGCTAAAGACTTCCAGAGATCCCAACGATTGTTCCGGGCCTTTCGCACGACTTCTAAAAGATTGTTCATGACTTTTTGGTCGCAGATGATCGTATCCTGACTTATATTGTCGTAAGCACCTAGTGTGAGTGGGACTTAAATACAAAGCGATATATGTACCCCTAGGCGTGACCTCATCAACTATCTATAGTGACACAGTTTTGAAAACGTGGCATGTTGGTTTACCGTAAGTAAATGACTGGTATGTGGAATCTTAATACATCATTTAACATTGATTATTTGACGCTATGATACATTAAATGATCATATGACTCAGGAGGCACAACAAATTATCGTCGTTAAGAGCTTTGTTATTACCAAATCAGTATCATTATCAAAACAACAATAAAAAGAAAGCTATAAAGTGACTAATATCAAAACAAAACGCAAGTTATGTACAGTCTTAGTTAAAGCGAATGTGGGGCAATCATTGTAAGTTGGTTAATATTGAAATCAAGATATTTCGCCACTTTATATTTTAACAAATGTGTATAACCATTGACTTTTCTTATTAATGATTTTTTTTTTCCGCTAGTTATGTTATGCGATGCAATAAGGCAAATAGTTTCACGAGAACCAATATAAGTTCAATTTTGATGGCTCCCGTAGAACCTCTTAATGTGATAATATTGAGACTTTACTATACATGTAAAGCATGTAACAGCTTGAAGGACGTTTTCGGAACATATTAAGACAACTCATATGTAAAGCAAGAGGAAATAGGATGAACAGAACAAAGGCTATGGATTAACAAACAAAAGTCTCTTAAAAAAAATAACCATCAGAATGAACCTGCTCACTGAATCGGTTATTTAAATTAAATGACGTCATACCAACCAAATGGGTGAGAGTTCAAATGGCAAGCAGATGGATAGCAAATGTAAACCATTTCTGTACGTGATTTGCCAAATTAGTCACGTCTAATTTAAAGTTGTGGCCTACCAACGGTCGTTTAAGAGATAATATTTACATGTACATATATTGGCCAAATGACCTCAGTCAATATATATATATATATATATATATAATAGGAACTTATTCACCTCATCGTTAAACCAACTGTGCACATAAGTAGTGGGTATGCATCCTGTATGATGCATCCTCATTTTCGAAAGTTTTAATTCCATAGCTAACCGTGAATACGGCCAGGACCTGATGCAAAGTTCTGGTAAGCCTCTGTTTAATGACGCAGACACATTTAAAATATTTAAAACTAAAATGGGGAGATGGAGCAAGCTTCTAGAACAAACAAGATGGGTCAGCTATATCCATGGCTGATTGAAGTCACATTTGGAAACGTCCATTTCGAACGCATGTGTGAATCATGTTTGTTTCTTCACATGTTGCATGATGACTATCTGATTTTGATATCAACCCATATTAGTATGTACTCACCGTTCAGCCATAAAGGAAATTTTGTGCCGCAAGTGAATATGTCGTCGGGAGCTTTTTCAAGCATGGTAATACTACGAGAAGAAAACCATCTTTGAGGAAGCCCAGTATCTTGTATCAAATCGATTGTCCCATCAATTCTGTTGTATAGGTACCTTTCGTCTAAATCCGGTATCTCTATGTTTGTAGTACAAGGGTTTTCGCAAACTGTAATGAAATACAAGTTTCAACAATACAGAATGATAATAATCGATTCGGGAATTGCAAAAAATATACGATGATTATTTAAAAGAATATTTGACACAAAGACATCATGATCATTGAAGTAAAGAAGAATGACATCTTAATCAGAGAAGATCAAGCTTGATGCGATGCTGTCTCAACCATTAACTCGTTTTTGCAAATGTTCAACCATAGGAAAAAAACGATCAGACAAACAAGTTTCATTTACGTTACTCTTGTAAAATGAATATAATGAGATTACTTGGTGAATATAAAATAACGTACGTCTATATCAAAAGAACACGTAATCGTTGATCAAATTAATGCATGGAAGACCAAGAGAACAGTAGTGGTGTGTATAAGTTTTAATAAAAAGTTTAGCAATATCATGAAATTTTTCAAAACGGGATATTGCAATCAAATGCGTGATTGAATAATAAAACTTCCTAAATCATAGAACAAAAATACTTACTAACGTGTATCGTTATTACTGCCAAAAGCAGAAACAACATAAACGTGGACATCATTCATAGCACACAGGTCTCTCATGACAAGGAAGTTGTTATCTTTTTATATTATTCAAAAATCACGTGCCTTTTGTAAAACAGTTTAATAAAATGCAAAAAAATGGAAAGTCTATTTGTCAGTGTTATCTTAAATGGGCGTGACAGACAATGCGCATAGTTACCGTGTTGTTGATTTACGGCATGGATTATTTGGTGTTGTGTAAGTTTAAAGTTGTCCCAAACAGCGTTCCAAAGGAATTCGCTAAAAGTTCCTATTTTGACAGTGCGTTCACCTAAGTTCTTGGCAAGACTATTGTTATATTATTCTTAGGGTTTTGTGTTTGTCTTTTATTTCCATTAGGAAGTATTAACCCCCTTTTACTTTCTGCATATAACTTATCCAGGTCTTGACTAATCTCAATCTATTTCTCTCGACCATCCGTTAATGCCAGTTGAGTCGTAGCTAAGCCGTAATCTGTGGTGTGTGTCTCTCACACAGAGGATTTGTTTCCTCTTACATAAAATTTTGTGTAAGTTTGCCATTTTGTATGTTCATACATATCTGCAAGTCTTAGACAAAAACAAAGCGCGTGTTTATCAGTTTACTTGATCTTACCAGATACTTTCAAAAAGGTTTTCTTTCAAATAATCAAAGAAAAATGTTATATGACGAAACTATTCTTCAAGGCGTAGGTACAACCGGAGGCGAAGACGGATTTGCGGCGGAAATTGGTTTCTTGATTTGATAGACAATATCAAACATAAAACTTAATTGATCTAGATATAAAACTTAATCATTAGAAATGCTAAAAGAAATTTAATCAAGAATCAATCCACGTTTAAAAGTAGTGAGCTTATATGTACGTATATAAAAAGCTACCTAAAGTATCATGCTGCAAGTCTAATGTCAAGATCAAGGGCGCCTTTTACAAACTGAATTCGACTTCTCATATACATAAATGCAAATTTTGGTTAAAGATCCCACTTGAAGAATGTCTATATATATATTACAATTGAAGGAAAAACTTCACCAGGAATATGCTGTTTTTTCACATGTTTAATAAACCCTTAAGCCCTTTTTGCCAAGCATGACATGTTTAGGCTCTTCGGAAGTTTCTTGTGAAGTTTATTTTTCAATTTATATATAATTATATAGCACAATAACAATTATACATAAAATCCAACTTTACACTGAATTCGTACGCACAAGCGAAGAATACATATAATCGCTTAGATTTTATATGAAACATTTATATGATATTTAACAGTGTAAAGATTATTCAAATCCAAATTTTCGGAGCAAACCAGCTCTTTTATCAAGGTACAATTTAAACATTTAAAAAATATCAACCAAACTATATTCAAAAAACATATTAAGGTAATAAAAGCGTCAACAGTTCGACCGGCTAACATTGTGTTGTGTGCCGAGTGCCAATGTATGAATGAAATGAGATACAATGTACATGTCGTACATTATTTATTGATGAGCGATTGTTATTCATTCTTATGTTCAAGGGTTTTTAGTTAATCCTATATAGTGCATCTTTTATAAGGAACAAGTGATCAAATGTACCACATTGCTTGATTTACATGTGAGATGCTGTAGAATAGGGAAATTGTTTTCCGTGATATGGCTTTCGAATTTCCCGGGTTTGTTTTTTGCTGTTTGGAGAAAGTTTGCGAAGCTTATTTTTGCACGTAGCAAAAACTCCCTATTTGGCTTTATTGTCTGTTGGAAGTTTTCCCCTAACCCAATATACTCAAATATATATATATATATATACTATAAATTCTCAATGTCCAAATGAACGTATGAAAATACAAACAAATCTGAACCACGTAGAGTTGTAAAGCATGTTAAAATGTACATTCCCCAATTTTACAACTTACGTCAACAAATTGGCAGAGAAACGATTAAAAAATCAGTCGCCATTGAACTTAAATTGAATAGAATTATTAAATGATACATATGGTATAACATTGTATACATAAACACGTGTTCTGCAAAATGTTTGAAAACAATGCTACTAGAAAATGTAAGCATTGAATGTGAGATCGGTTATAAGGCGTTTTGTGTCAAAACTGTGTTTTTAGATCAGACTTTTACCTTGGGAACGGTCTCCCATCACTTATTGTCTGGTTACCATCACTTTTTTTTGCTTATAATACAGATAATTTAATGGAGTAAATCATATACAAAAATGATAAAAAGTTCTATTGCAGAACTTTTTTATATTGGATTAAGTTTTAAAGTTTGCCATTTCTGTGTTATTTCCCGTTGATCTCCATGTAAAGTAGATTGAAACAGTCCTCAGTTTCACTAGTTCTGGTTACATGCCTTTTTATTGCTTAGAATAAATATAACGTGTCCATAGACATTGTCTGTTAAGGGTACAAAATTCTCTATTTCAGATTGCTGGCATTTAAATAAGGTTCAGCCTCCTTAAATATAAAATAGAGCGCCTTATTTTCTTTAATATAAATATATTTTCCGGATTTGTGATGACCTTTTATTGAAAAAAACCATCATAATGTTGCTGTTTGCTTTCAAACAACAATATATTCACACTTCAGGAAGTTTCCGGAAGATATTGTATATGTCCATTATTAATCGATTTTTAGTAAAACACCAGGGCAATAATAGAAGTAAACAACATTTCCCCCATTTGATTCAATATTTGAATGAAATTATGTTTTAAATACAGTCATTAAAACCTTGAGGATATTAAAGAAGTTAAATATGAAATTCTGTAAAAAGTCTATAGTTATCACAATTTTTACATGTATGTCCTTCCCCGTGAAATGTTCTTAAGCATTATACGCCGGCAAATCGTGAAAAGGCTCAACAAAATCAACAAATCATTTGAATATTTATGTCGATATTTACAAATGTCAGAAACTAACCTCTGCATTATCATAGTCGCGGTATACTTTTTAAAAATCGTTTCCCCTACCCAGGCATAGACAAGTTTTGGACTTCTAACGACTATATTGGGTTCTCCGTTATGTTCAATCTTATTTTTAGCAATCTATCTTAATTTTGTTTTCTATTTAGGGTCCGACTCAACTGATACTAAAAATTTAGTGGGTGTGACATAGGATGCTTGAATATCTTGCTCTTGGAGAATCCTAGTTTCATTCAGGTCTACTTTTAACACTTTTTAACACATTTTATTTTTATAATTTTCTATTGGTGTGTATGTGATATACTTTAAAAATACAATATAAAGTATTGTTGGGTATCCGATGTGGTTTTTGTCCTTCGTTATCATTGGGGTTGTTAAACCCGCCCGCCCCCCTTGGTTCTGTAACTTTGATTTACCGAGGTCTTGTCAATGCTAAATTAATAGATTCGTTTTCTTTAAAACGCCTTTTAATGACGATATCTTCGGAGCTAGACCTTGAACTCTGGATGAGGGTGTCTTACACAGAGTATTGGCTTTTCCTCTTATTCATATTATATCCCTTGGTGACATGTTTTATAGTTTTTAATTTTTTTTTATTAATAGTATGATGTGTTTTTGTTTAGTGTATCCTCTTTTTAGTCATATTCATACGTATTTTTAACTCTAACATAATAATGGAACATCATATTTGCATGGTATATGTCATGACTTACACAGCAAGAGTAGAAAACAACAAGGGAAATATATATGAGCGAGTTCTACATTACAGTCCAGGAAGTCGCTGAAAACATTTCTAAAGGAATTTAAAGTCATACATGTAACAAACTGATAGTTAATGTTAAAAGATATAATACCAATAAATTCTTTCAGTCGAACTTAATACATGTATATAATAACATATGATAGAAGTTTGTGATTTTTCCCTTTTTTAGATTTTAATCAAGTTTCCTTTTGTTTGCCCATATCCATGGAATTTTGTCTTTTAAATATCGTCTCGGTTTATCGTATTTTCTTCTTTGATATGAATACTATTTATAACACTTATAAGCTTACGTGTAAATCTTCTTTTCAAAAGGATTCTCCTACGTGTGATGCGTCGGACTAAATACAACAATATATATCTGTATTTATATCATGCTTGGTAAACAAGTCTAGAAATAATTTGACTGGATTTGTGATTTACAGCTTCAGGGGATTTGCTATCGGTAGTTAATAACTTAAGTACAAAGAAAAAAATAAAATCAATGCAACGCAACTTTGGCACCGTGCTTATTATTAAAAGCTATGTAAATACCACGCGTGCGTATTCTTGTTGAAACATTATACATTTAATCTATGCAAATACCATCTTTGAAGAAAAATGACCAATAAAATAGAAAAATCTATAACTCCCAAGATTATTTGTTTACATTTTCAGAAAGATATGGCAATGGGCGTTATTAGCAACGAACAGGTTATAGATTTTATATTAGAACTGGGAACATAATTCTACCACATAGCACCAAAGATGTAAGATAAGGAACGATGTACAATGATTGAAAAAACTATCCTGTTTTCTCTTGTTTTACTGCAAGGAACTTGCATTTGTTATGCTCAAGGTAAGCATTCATATCAAAAGTAAACATGTTTGCTGTCAATATACTGTTCTATTGAAAATGACAAAATGTTAATGATACGTAAAATTATATTTACGTGTGGCAAACCTTATTGATGCAAAGTCAGTCAGTAGAGTGCGTGGGTGAGTGCGTGCGTGTTTTGGTGATTTGAGTGTTTCATAATTTATATATTATATAAGCATTGATCTGCTTAGTTTCATGCTATTTTTTATATAGAAACAAACTACAACAGGTTATTTTTTGAACTTGGCCTACCCAATTGTGAAATTTAAAGTTCCATACAGACCTAGAAACAGTTAAGTGGTTCGGCTGTGGTACGGTTGTGATTTTTAAAATACGAAAATTTGTATAATTACTCTTTCACCCATCATAGATAGTTGTTTTACTCCAATGTTCAGAAGTTTGTCTTTTTAAGTAATAGGAAAAGTTTTTGATCCACAGTGTATTCCAACTTATTGTTAATGAACAAAAACAACGTATCGTATATGTCTTGAATTATCAGTGATAATTGGTCTCGGTCAAACATAAAGCGATATATAACGCATACGTTTAACATACTTGGACCTTGTCATGATGAATAAACATGTGTCTTCATACAATAACAGATAAAAATACTTTTTTTGCAATAACATTAAGGCTATGCCTAATGTTTTGCTAAATCGACTAAACTGTTGCCGTTGTTAATCGGACATCTGAAAACTGTATGATGCAACCGAGGTTTGTTTATATTAAGATGTATTAATACAGAAACTTTAATAAGTATAACAATACAATTTCGCCATCCTTTTTTCTACTGATAATCAATATATAATGTTGTTTTAACTTATGCCAAATCCTTTAAACCCTTAACTACCAGAGCATTTTGAAAAAAACAATGAAAAATCCGATGGTTTTAAAAAAACATAGATTGTGTTCTATTTGCAGTAGATTTGCAAAATAGAAACCCCTATGTCATATGGAAGCTGAATAGATTTCCTTTAATTTGAAAGAATTATTTTCAATTATTTGGTAGCCATGGCAACAGAACAAAGAACAATAACTCCATATAACTGCAATTTTTCCTTTTTTATGTCATTATAAAAAGTATTACCATTGGATGGAACCGGTATTAATCTAAATGTTTTCTAACAAAAAAGATGCTATAGATGAGGTACTCTACAATGGACTTGGTAAAAAGTTGGCAAGGACATTATTTTTGATAGTTTATAAAGTCCCGTTACATACCAACAAAATATTTCACAACAGATATTTTTACTAATCATAAAAAAACATAAGAAAAAAATCGTGTTTTTCATATATCTTTTAAAATTTTATTTTACCTTTTCTTTTGTTTTCTGGGCTTAGAATACTTTTTTTGTAATGTTTTTTATGTTACTGTTGTTGGTGTTGAATATTTGTCACCTTTTAGAGAGATGCTCGTCACCTGAAACTGACATCGATACTCGAAAAACGTTACATCACTTTTTACAGCAAGTTTCGCATTGTTACGTGTATGAATTGCGTTATTATGCGTTTGTGTCGCGTAATAACGTGTTAGTCTCTCGTAATTACGCGTAAGTTTCGTATAATGTACGGTTTTTTCTCTTTCTAAAATGAGTTCAATAGGCTTTCGTACAAGAGGCTTTAGATAAAAATTATGAATGCCAACTGAAAAAAGGCAAATTTGATTAGAGCGCTATCCATTCATATATGGCCCTTTTTAGAAAAGTTAAGAAGTGTCAACCCTTTAGAATTTTTTAAACCTGTAAATGAAATTGCCAATTATGCCTATTTCAAACAAATTTTTCAGACAATTAAATAATTGAAAATGCTGTAACTTCTTACAACTATTTTCAATGTTTACATATTTGGTATCATAGTATTCCTTAGTTTATTTACAGCGATCTAAAATAGAATATTCATGTAATTCAGCCAAATTGTACAGTTGTCATGGAAAATACTTGGGGTATCTGATTTGATAGACAAGGTGTTCTACAAGGAGTTCTATGTTGATATATCCAACCTTGTGAAGCTTAAAAACTAAATTTTCTGTATATTTAGACTAATAGTAACATGGGTGCAGAATTAAAAAAAGGAAAAGCTTCGGCAGAATT